>MJUT01062886.1:314708-326104 GCA_002080005.1 Gigantidas platifrons
CGAGTGGAGCGATATATCTACCAGCAGATTGTTGTTTCAGTGAGAAGCGAGTGGAGCGATATATCTACCAGCAGATTGTTGTTTCAGTAAGAAGCTCAGATGGCACTATAACACTCTAACTGTGTTCGTCTAGTACAAAGCAGACATCATTATTATTGAAATATAACTAGTTCTTGCCAAGGTATGGCTGAAAATTTCTCATTTAATCACTCATTCGTTCACAGCAATTGCTTGTGTCTTTATTTTTTGTTCAATGATTTGAGTTGAGAGGGGGTTATTAGTTTTATTAGAATTATTGCTCATCACTGTTAAGTGAAATATTGTTGAAAGTGGCATTAAATGCCATAAAAGCAAACCAATGTTTAAGTTTTGTTGATGTGAGAGGGAGTTATTAGTTTTCTTTATGTGAGAGGGAGTTATTAGTTTTCTTTATGTGAGAGGGAGTTATTAGTTTTCTTTATGTGAGAGGGAGTTATTAGTTTTCTTTATGTGAGAGGGAGTTATTAGTTTTCTTTATGTGAGAGGGAGTTATTAGTTTTCTTTATGTGAGAGGGAGTTATTAGTTTTCTTTATGTGAGAGGGAGTTATTAGTTTTGTTTATGCTTTCTTTATGTGAGAGGGAGTTATTAGTTTTGTTTATGCTTTCTTTATGTGAGAGGGAGTTATTAGTTTTGTTGATATTAGCATTCCTTTCATAATGTAAAATAAAGTTGTATATTAAGAATGTAAAGTCATACTCCTGTTATGTATGTAGGGGCTTCCTTGGACACAATCACCTGGTAGTTTGATGTCATCTATCATAATTAATACTTACTAAATTTGCCCTCAGCTTCCTTCTCTCTATTATATCTATTTTTATAGTATCTATATAGACCTGATTCACGTGGATCAAACCTAAAAATAGAACATAAATCAAATAGAACATATACCATATATGTATATTTCAATTAAAAGCAAAAGTTAAAATATCCTTGCAGACTGCATCACATCACAAACATAAAACTCTCTAGTCTGGTTCTGTCAGATGTTTAAATTTTAACAAGCTATATAATGTTTTTTTACTTTAGGATGATAAAAAAATGTGAAAACATATTTGATATCAATTTTAATTAAATAAGTCCGATATAAAGTCTGATATTAGTTTTTCAATATTATATTTCGAACAGAGTTTAAATAATGCACAAGTATAATATCACTTTTATTAAAACACAAGTCTGAAATAAGATTTAGTTTTAGTTTTCAAACATATATTTTAATTAAAATACTAGTTTGATATGCGGCTGAATCACAATCAGGTGGGACTATTTTGTGTCACATTAGGTCAAAAGTCAACTTTATCCTAGACTTTCAAGAGTTACCTCATTTGCAAGCACTACATTTCTGGCATAGANTATAAACTTTTAAATGAGACCACACTCAGTCTTGTATCTATGAAGATGTAAAAGATATCTGTTTTTGAATGTAGCTAGTAGTGAATTCCAACCTGATTGTGATTCAGCCGATCATGGTAAAAACAACATTAGGTATTATTATTAACTACAGGTCCAAATACATCCAATATTAAATAGTATACAAGGTCTATAAACACAGAGTTTAATTATTACACCAGTCTGATAGGTATTAGTTTTGACTGCAGGTCCAATATTAAATATCACACATGGTTTATAAATACAGAGTTTAATTTTAACACTAGTCTGATATGAAAAAAAAACCACATTAGGTATTAGTTTTGACTGCAGGTCCAATATTAAATATCACACACAGTTTATAAACACAGAGTTTAATCAATACACAAGTCTGATATGAAAAAAACATTAGGTATTAGTTTTGACTGCAGGTCCAATATTAAATATACACAAGTCTGATATGGAAAAAACATTAGGTATTATTATTGACTGCAGGTCCAATATTAAATATCACACATATTTTATACCAGTCCTCCTCCTCAGCACTATAACTGCTACCCTCTCTCTGTTGTAAGAGAGGTTCCTCTCTTGTAAGGAACCCTTGTCTTGTCAAACCAAGAACTTCATTTCCATCACTAGATACACAATCAAATCTACTTTAGCTAACTGACCAATAAATCATGTATAACGGGGAGTGTGTTAGGGTTACCAATTTTGACTCTATTTTGATGATTAGAATTAGAATTTGGAACTGTTCCTACAATGTTATATTTTTGTTTTTCATTTTGTTAGCTGGTTTGTCAGGGGAAAACAACAGTGTCTGAGTTTCTTACACACAGAATAAAATACTTAAAACAAAGACGAGATCACAGAGATGGTAAAATCAACCGAGCCGAACCTCCTTAGAACCAAGTTTTGTGTTTGGAATAGACAGGTGTTTGGTTAAATTAACAAATTATATTTCCTACATTTGTACTTTAATTAAAGTTCGGCTTATACAGGATTCAGTTTATACAGGATTCAGTTTATGCAGGATTCAGTTTATACAGGATTCAGTTTATACAGGATTCAGTTTATGCAGGGTTCAGTTTATACAGGATTCAGTTTATGCAGGGTTCAGTGTAAACAGGCTTCACTGTATATAGTGTACCAGATTGAAGTATCATTATTCTGGCTGCCACAATGCCATGTTCTTCAGCTCTGTCTTGTTTATAATGTGTACTTATTTCAGATGTACTATGTATCAAATTCTTTGAGTTTGATCTTTGTAGGAGTGAGGGTAGGAGGGATTCTCTTCCTGAATTTATGTTGAAATAATGTGTTGTTTCTGAATCTAAAAATAAGAGAATCATATCCTGAATCCTGACATAGTTTAATCTAGAAATCCTGAAGGTCATATACCAAAATCCCAAATTCCGGGGAAATAAAAGGTTCTTGTATATATACCCTATCATTTTGGTATGTTTAACTTTGATCTGGTGTATTCCTCTATGATGACTGTGAATTCTTTCTAAATGTATTTTCATCTCCCTTTGATATTTCTGTATCCCTTTTGATCTTTGTGTATTCCTCTCTGATCTTTGTGTATTCACCTTTGTTCTTTGTGTATCCCATTTCATCTTTGTATATTCCCCTTTTGATCTTTGTATATTCCCCTTTGATCTTTGTGCATTCTCCTTTGATCTTTGTGCATTCCCTTTTAATCTTTGTGTATTCCCCTTTGATCTTTGTGTATTCCCCTTTGATCTGTGTATTCCCCTTTGATCTTTGTGCATTCCCCTTTGATCTTTGTGTATTCTCCTTTGATCTTTGTGTATTCCCTTTTGATCTTTGTGTATTCCCCTTTGATATTTGTGAATTTCCCTTTGATCTTTGTATATTTCCCATTGACTTTTATGCATCCCCTTTGATCTTTGTGCATTCCCCTTTGATCTTTGAATATCCCCTGACTTTTATGTATTCCCCTTTGATGTTTGTGTATTCCACTTTGATCCTTGTGTATTCCCCCTTGATCTTTGTGAATTCCCCTTTGATCTTTTTGCATTCCCCTTTGATGTCTACTATACTTACTGTCCTCTGTGACTTTTTCCACTATATCTACCAGACAATTGACCTTCTGTCTTTTTTCTGCAAGAGTAAAAGTAAGTGATGATGAAAAAACAATTCAAGGAAAAAGTCCAACCACTCCTCATACATAAATACATAGATGATAAGAACAAGAAACCCAAGGCTCCCAGGAGTATGTAATAGCTAATCTTGTGGCCAGATGGAGGACAGGGATGTCACTCACAGTTTTGAAACGGAAATAACCCTAAGACGATCTCAGTCTAATGTTGTTTCACTTGGATCAATGGTTTCTGAGAACATTTTAAAGAGATTTTTTTTTATCTAAATAACCCTTATTTGCAGAATTGGTATATAAATTGGCTGAATAAAAAAAATTCACTTGAAAACTGGAAGACATGTTTGACATATCATTGTCATGAAACTACAGATTAAATTTCAGTCCAATTTGATATATAATAAAGAAGTAATGGTCAATAAGACAATTTTCATTTTAGTAACAGTGGTCATTTTGAATGGAAGGTGGGAATGCTGGACACAATTTTGAAAGGAGGCCACCCAAGGATCATCACAGTCAGGTTTGGTTAAATTTTGCTGTGATTTCAGAGGAGAATATCTACATATGAAAAGTTTATGTGGTACTGCGGACGAGTCACGGACATCAAGATGTGGCAAAAGTTCAAGCGGTCTTTGCCCAGGTGAGCAAAATATCCAACATCTCTGCGTTTTCAAATAAATACAAAGATAATACTAGAAAAAAATTCCAACCTCATACCACAGCCACATTTAACACCTGACAAAACAAGAAAATACAACCCAAGACTAAACATTATAATAATATACAACCTCTCATAACTCAAAACTAAAGAAAAAACAAATCAAATCCTTACTCTACATAAAACAACAAAGAAGCCGTCCCCCCCAAAACAACAAAAAACAAACAAACAAACAAACAAAACGTACACAATCCAACCTTTTATCACAAACTCACATAAAAGCCAAGACAAAAACAAAATGGGAGTCAAGATGCTCTTTCTAATATAAAAACATTTATTTAGTAAAATTTGATTCATATGAATTTGATGTTTAATTGACAAGAATTAATTCTTATTTTCATAGCCAACAATACACAATACTGGTAATCGAAAGAAGAATTAAACCTCTTACCCCTTTTCATATCCTCCCCCTCCCCCAAATTAAATGAAAGAAGAATTAAACCTCTGACCCCTTCATATCCTCCCCCTAACCCATATTAAATGAAAGAAGAATTAAACCTCTGACCCCTTTTCATATCCTCCCTCTCCCCCAAATTAAATGAAAGAAGAATTAAACCTCTACTCCCCATTCCCATTCCCCCGCCTAAATATCCAAAACAAATTTCCTTGACAAGAAACAAGAAAATGATAATATTCAATAAATTAAGAAGAAGTCGTTATAAAGTAATAAACTTACAAAATAGATTTATATCTGCAGGTAGACATTATAATTATAAACACCTGTAGCAGATTTAACTTTTACCTTTAATTAAAACAATAGATATACAATGTATAATTAGTCTCACCTGGCTTCATTTGAATAATATATACACTCACACGAGGACTCGAAATATCGTAAAATTTTCTCTATTCGTATTTCCATATTGAAATATTCTATTATTTAAATATATTAAACTTCTGGCACACCATTTTTTTGGGTTATTTTATGAATAATTTCATAATATTACGATATTTACACAGAGTGGCACATATTCCATATTTTATTTTACATTTTTTTTATAATTCAATTTACGATAATAATAAATTTAAAACGTTAAAAATTCATAAAATTTCGTCACTTCCATCACGATTTTTAATTGTCAAATGTAGTACAATTGTTAGTTTAGTATCATTTTAAATATGTTAACAAGTACAGAGACTAAACAGGGTATTGAATTAACTAGACCAGATATTATCATTGTAGTATCACTGTTGTAATGTAGATATTTAGATATATAGAGTCTAGATGGGTATTTAACAAGTCAGTCACTGTACTGTATTGAATACTCAGTAAACAGTCAATGAATACTCTGTCAAGTCAATACAATAAAGTTTGTATATTTAGAATAAAATAAAATATAAAAAGAACACTTGGTCCTATTTTATTTTTATTTTATTTATAAATTATATATTTTTGCTTAAATATTTGCATAAGAACAACCATAGCTATTTACAGGTCCATCCAACAATATCAGTCCTACCCACAAAATATCAGCCATTGCAACACAATATCGGCCCTACCTTACAATATCAGCCCTACCAAGCAAATTTTATCAGAATTTATTTTAAAAAATCTATTTTTAGCATGGTTTTAGTACAAAATGTGCCTTTTTGAAAACACATTAAAAAAAAAAAATTGTCGACATGCCAACCAACTTTACAAATTGTAGTTCAAGAAACAATAAAACCATTGGAGGGTGACGGTCAAATCAGAAATTTAATTATTTGTCACTGTTAATTCTAATGCAAGCTGTTTGTATCGTTGGATTTGATTGGTTACTATTCTATGTAAAATTCTCAATCTACAAGTCGTAACTAAGGGGTTCAACTGGAAGGATCTGCCATCTTGAAATCCTACATGTCATATTTACAACAATACACAAAAAATACTTAAAATGCATACCTTGCAAACTTATTTCAGTTAAATATTATCAAATATGAAGCGTACATGAAGCGAAAAAGCATTTGATCTTTACGTTTTAAACTGGAAGTCTTCATATGATGTCATGTTGTTTATTTGCCAAAGTCGTCAACAACATTTTGCGGAATTTTAATTTGTGTGATTTTTGGACCCAGGGATATGCAAGAATACATTTTAATGTTCAGTATTGCATTAGAATGGAGATAACTTTATTGTAAATCTTGGTTTTACAGTTGCAAATATCCGTTTATCTAGCTCGACCGTAAAACCGATAAATATGTCCACAAAGCTTAAAATACAATTGAGTTATCTCCTAAATTGCTTCACCTTTCCAAATCTTCCTCGGTCGGCGTGTCCGATGAATTTTCTTCTACTTCTGGAATTGGGGTACCTGAAAATGAATGGATTAAATAACTGTTACAAAAGTTATACAAACAATTAGAAAAACAAAATCAATTACCTCCCTTTAACAGTTTGTTACCTAAAAATGAATGGATCAAAAATCTGTTACAAAAGTTATACAAACCTCTGGTAAAGGGAGGTAACACATTTTATCAATAAACTCAGATGTAAGATTTGAAATAATAACCTGTCCCCGAAATGAAAAATTTGAATTTACTTGTCTGAATCAAATTCTTGAACTTATTCTTAGGGTTATGCAGTTCTTATGTAGTTCTAAATAAAATTGAAAAATTTACTGGGCCGGAGGACAGGTAGATGCTTATCTTGAGGACTGATAACAATTTATTTCCTGATATTGTGTTTAAGAAATTATATAAACTGGAAAATGTGAAACACTAGAAATAATATCTATTATATAGTCTGTTTGACTTAATAAATCTCTTGAAAAAAAATCATAAAATTCTATTTTTCAAATCAACATTTTTTATCTAGATGTATGTTAGTATTTGCAAGGACGTATATGAGACTCTATATATGTCCTTGGTATTTGATACATGTATATGTTCTCTCCAGAGAAAAATAGCTGAAATCAGCTAAATAACTGAAAAAATGATCCCTGATTAAGCATTGCAAAATCACAAAACCCAAAAGTATGTACAAACATTCTAAATTACATGTGTAACAAAAATCTGGTCGATACCAACAGTGTAATATCATCCAGTGTATTCAATACACACAAGTTTCATGAACAAGAATGCCTCGGCTAGCTCAGATATCCCGATTAATGTCAACAAATTCGTATAACAGGGTTCAGCCTGTGCTTTCGCTCCAGGACTTGTGGACACTACATGTATCTGATATCAATCACAAGAATAAGGGTCCCTACTCAGGTTCTATGTCAACCAGTTTATCATGATTTGGTGACGAGGTATGACTAGACTGAATGTACACGTTCAGGGTATCTTCTCACCACTTGTAAATTTGACCAAAGGAGGTAAAGAGGATCCTTGGGATTTATTCCAAGACTAAGTCAGCTATGTGACTAGGTCTAATCGCTTCAAATGTCCTTGTTTGGTGTATGAGAGTTGAAACCACTAAGTCACTCTCGAATAACCCTATTGGATGGAGGAGTCCACTAGTATATTGGATATCAGAGGGTATCCTCTGATTGACAAGCTAATTTAGTTCTGTGAGGAAACCAGAATTCCGGGCATCATCGTCAATCGAACGATCGCCAAGCCAATTTATTTATGTAGGGAAACAAGAGTATCATATATCACCACTAGGCGAACAATCGCCAATCTAATTTATTTATGTCAGGAAACCAGAGTATCATATATCACCACTAGGCGAACAATCGCCAATCTAATTTATTTATGTAAGGAAACTAGAGTATCATATATCACCACTAGGCGAACAATCGCCAATCTAATTTATTTATGTCAGGAAACCAGAGTACCGAATATCACCTGTATGTTCATCAATAACAAAAGTAAATAACGGTACTTGTATTCCGGAACTATTAATCAAGACTTCTACATTTATTATATTTTATTACACAAAATTCACATATACCAATCAACAGTTAAAATATGGCAGTATTTATCTTGTTTATCCCAACCTTTAATTGATCCTTAATCAGTTTCTTCTTTGTGTCTGAATGTATCTCAACTATAAAACTAACCACGGATGTCGACTTATGACCCAACTAGGAATCTTATCACTAATTGGACGTAATTGATCATTATCTGGTCTCTGGGTATTTATATCACCCCTCAAGATTGAAATCTCACAATATTCCCGACTATAAGGACTAATATTGAAATTACACAACCTAAATTATAATAGTACACTATTTGACCTCTGTTAACCTCTAGATAGAAATTTTCCCAAATCACGCGTTTCTTTATACGTAAATTTCTGGAAAACTATACCACCTATATGTCGTGAACTATTCACTCATTTTCCGTGTTTATTTTTCATTCACATTTTCCCCGGATTAAATGTACCCAAATCTCGCATATCATAAACGAACAAAAATGGGAACCAGTTAACCCCAAACTTTCAGATACTTAGATGTTCATTTCAAACATGTCAAAAGTGAAATTTACATTGACATGTCACCGATAACAAAGAAGATTATGATGACTACATTGACATGTCACCGATAACAAAGAAGATTATGATGACTACAAATCTTTTTTTTTTTTACAAATAATCAAGATAATTTCTCAATTAATCAAAACATGGATTGACTGGATTCGTAATAATATTGACACTCGTTTTCAAGGGAAGATGTATGCATGTCTTACCATAAAACCATATTCAGCGTCTGTTTCTAGAATATTCCTAACAACACACACGATTTTAAGTTTAAATTAAATTTAACGAATTCAATTACCGAACCGCGCGTCGTCCATCTCCGACTGATTTTTAACCAAAAAATTACACGAAATTTTAAACCATGAAGAAAAATGTTTCTGAACTCCTACCACAGATGTTTCACTTTCAGTTCCCCAGTCTAGAATGAATATTCTTTTAGCTGACTAGCACAAGCTAGTCGGGAGGGCGCGAAATATTCCGATCTCTCTAGGCTTTCCCATTTAAATTATTGAACTAAAGAAATCCCCTTCATTTGATTGGTTGACATGGCTAAATAAATATTTCCGAATATACTAGGGGTTCTCGACGGGTTGTTTTAAATGTAACGTCTCGGAAATCAAGAGGCCAAGTAGGGCAAGATTAAAAAAGTAAAGAAACAAGAGGCCAAGTAGGGTAAGATTAAAAAAAGTAAAGAAACAGCGTAAATAGTAAAGAGCTGACCCCATAAACGTTACACATGCACAAAACAAAGAACTAAGAAGCATTTCAAACTGTCATGCATTATACAGTAAATGATCAGAAAAAAGCAGAAATCCTAAAACATGAAAAAGCATTAGAAACTACATGCAACACTCATACAATTAGTCATGCTATATCAAGTGCACTGAGCTACAAATAAAGGATCACCAACAGTTAAGCACAAAAAAGCTCTCCAAATCATATGCAACTAAACAACGGCTAACCATTTAACATATTAGTCTCACGCACATGCTTATATACCAATTCCTAATACCACTGTCTGTTGAATTAATTCTTTTGTCGAGGTCAATGTCAATGACAATCCTGGAAACAGCATCATTAGCCTCATGACCTTTTGAACTTTTGACCTCAGTGCCATTTTCTTCTGTTGAAATGCCGACATCTGATTCATCTTGTGGTTCACACCGATTCAACACAACCTTTTCCTCTATAATTCTTTCAACAACTTCATTGCTATTGTCAGGTTTTAAGTAAGCATCAGATCGTTCACTTTTTTCAGGAATTTTCATTTCATTTTCATTTTCAAGATCACTATCACAAACATCAGAATATTCTTTCAACAAATCTTCCATAAGTAAGTTTTTTGTGTAATCAGGATCATAGTCTTGTACTAAATCAGTTAATTCTGCCTGTTGAACCTTCTCTTTTGGAGGAAAGTCACTCTGAGAACTTTCTACATCCCTTTGTGAAAAATCAGTGGAATAATCATCAAAAGCACTCAGTGAACCAGATAATCCTGATACATCTCTCATGGCTGTAAAGAGGGGAGATAACACTGACATATAAAACAACGGAATAATCATCAAAAGCACTCAGTGTATCAGATAATCCTGATACATCTCTCATGGCTGTAAAGAGGGGAGATAACTCTAACATAAAGATCAGTGGAATAATCATCAAAAGTACTGTGAACCAGATAATCCTGATACATCTCTCATGGCTGTAAAGAGGGGAGATAACACTAACATAAAAATCAGTGGAATAATCATCAAAAGCACTCAGTGTATCAGATAATCCTGATATCTCTCTCATGGCTGTAAAGAGGGGAAATAACTCTAGCATAAAAATCAGTGGAATAATCATCAAAAGTACTCAGTGTACCAGATAACCCTGATAAATCTCTCACGGCTGTAAAGAGGGGAAATAACTCTAGCATAAAAATCAGTGGAATAATCATCAAAAGTACTCAGTGTACCAGATAATCCTGATAAATCTCTCAAGGCTGTAAAGAGGGGAGATAACAATGACATATAAAACAACGGAATAATCATCAAAAGTACTCAGTGTACCAGATAACCCTGATAAATCTCTCACGGCTTTAAAGAGGGGAGATAACTCTAACATAAATATCAGTGGAATAATCATCAAAAGCACTCAGTGTACCAGATAACCCTGATAAATCTCTCACGGCTGTAAAGAGGGGAAATAACTCTAGCATAAATATCAGTGGAATAATCATCAAAAGCACTCAGTGTAACAGATAATCCTGATAAATCTCTCACGGCTGTAAAGAGGGGAGATAACTCTAACATAAAAATAAAAATCAGAGGAATAATCATCAAAAGTACTGTGTAACAGATAATCCTGATAAATCTCTCATGGCTGTAAAGAGGGGAGATAACTCTAACTCTGCAAGAATTGTTTTCACTATATCCAAACATCCATATAACTAACTATAATATGTACTATTAGGGGTCGAAGGAGATTAATACAAAGTGGAGAAAAGAAGGTTAGCTGAGAGGGTCTACAATGTTCTATAAGTGGAGAATAGAAGGCTAGCTGAGAGGGTCTACAATGTTCTATAAGTGGAGAATAGAAGGCTAGCTGAGAGGGTCTACAATGTTCTATAAGTGGAGAATAGAAGGTTAGCTCAGAGGGTCTACAATGTTCTATAAGTGGAGAATAGAAGGCTAGCTGAGAGGGTCTACAATGTTCTATAAGTGGAGACTAGAAGGCTAGCTGAGAGGGTCTACAATGTTCTATAAG
>MJUT01062886.1:420473-441604 GCA_002080005.1 Gigantidas platifrons
TCTATATAAACTCTAGAGAAGACCTGAAACAAAACATGTCGAAATTACTATATATTCTACATAAACTCTAGAGAAGACCTGAAACAAAACATTATGTCAAAATTACTATATATTCTACATAAACTCTAGAGAAGACCTGAAACAAAACATGTCAGAATTACTATATAGTCTATATAAACCCTAGAGAAGACCTGAAACAAAACATGTCGAAATTACTATATACTCTATATAAACTCTAGAGAAGACCTGAAACAAAACATGTCGAAATTACTATATATTCTACATAAACTCTAGAGAAGACCTGAAACAAAACATTATGTCGAAATTACTATATATTCTACATAAACTCTAGAGAAGACCTGAAACAAAACATGTCGAAATTACTATATATTCTATATAAACTCTAGAGAAGAACTGAAACAAAACATGTCGAAATTACTATATATTCTACATAAACTCTAGAGAAGACCTGAAACAAAACATGTCAAAATTACTAATATTCTATATAAACTCTAGAGAAGACCTGAAACAAACATGTCAAAATTACTATATATTCTACATAAACTCTAGAGAAGACCTGAAACAAACATGTCAAAATTACTAAATATTCTACATAAACTCTAGAGAAGACCTGAAACAAAACATTATGTCAAAATTACTATTTATTCTACATAAACTCTAGAGAAGACCTGAAACAACATGTCAAAATTACTATATATTCTATATAAACTCTAGAAAAGACATGAAAATCAAAATTACTATATATTCTACATAAACTCTAGATAAGACTTGAAACAAAACATGTCGTCAAAATTACTATATATTCTATATAAACTCTAGAGAAGACCTGAAACAAAACATGTCGAAATTACTATATATTCTATAAAAACACTAGAGAAGACCAAAGTGCAATCATGTCTGTAGACCTGAAATAAAACATCATATCAAAATTATTATATAGTCTATATAAACCCTAGAGAAGACAGAAGGGGCAAGTAAGAATGGACATTTCAGAAAGACTGGAAACATTTAACACAGGATGAAGACAAACAAAACAAAACAACACAACACAGAAAACTAAAAAGATGAGCACTACAGATAGGACAAGGGGAGATAAGTTATAGGACCAGGGGAGATAATTCATAGGACAAAAGGAGATAATTGATAGGACAAGGGGATATAAGTTATAGGACATGGGAGATAATTCATAGGACAAGGGGAGATAATTGATAGGACAATGGGGAGATAATTAGTAGGACAAGGGGAGACAATGGATAGAAATGGAAAATCTTGCTTTGTAACTGACTACCACCAAACACTGCAAACAAACTGTTTTTCAGTAAGAGTTGCTAAAAGATTTCTTAATGTTCAAGGAACATGATGTTCTCTGTACACAAGGTATATAGGCGAGTTGTGTAATTGATTCATCCCATACGACAGACGAATAAAAGCATGGATATCAAATTTAGTGTGCATGACACGTTTCTGGAATAACATCATCAGGTATGCTCAAAATCGAAAATGCTCAGTTTGAATAGGCTGTACAGAACAATAGAGAAAGTATGTTCTGATTTTTTACATGAAGGGGTTACCTAGGGGGAATCTGTATTTTAGAAGACAATTTTAATTACATGTGATGACATCATTCATGGCAGTCATATACTAGTAAAGAAAAGATAACTCTATTTACCTGTGATGACATCATGGTGACCATTGAAAACATGTACTTGTGTAAATACAACTGAATTCCACACCTGAAAAAAAAAAAAATGTATTTGAGAATCTAAGATTTAATATTATGTCATGTTCTAATAATCATTTAGCATTTTAAAATTAAAGTATCTATGCTAGTCATTCATGCATTAAAATTAGATCAAGATGACCTAATTGTTTTCTTATAAAACATACAGCATACAGGGAATAAGAAGATCAGAACACCACCGCAAGTTACTGATAAACTTTATCACCTTATAATGTAACACCTCGCCATGATCGAGATTCGAACGCACAATATTAGTAGTGATAGATACTGATTGCTTAGGTAGTTGTAAATCCAACTACCATACGATCGGCCCCCCTGTTAAGTCTGGTTTTCACAATATAGCTGCAAGTGATGATATACAACAATAAGGGGAGATAACTGTCAAACAATATTGGGTTTCTAAACCTTACCTTAATTGCACCGTCCCCTCCTCCTGTTATGAAGTAATCTCTTTCTTTGTAGAAACAGCAACTAAAATATTAAATACCGTATTTGTTAGTGTATAATGCACAATATTCACACTTTCAATTGTTCATTAAAATACAGTAATTTTTAGTGTATAATGTATAATATGTACACCTTCGATGGTCCATATTTGTTAGTGTATAATGCACAATATGTATACCTGCCATGGTCCATCAAAATACCGTATTTGTTAGTGTATAATGTGCACACAATCCATGATCATATGTAATAACCTTTCAGATTACTTAATATATAATATTGATCATAAGATCATGAGTAAAATAGTGAAACATGCCTAAACAGAAATCCTGTGTAAACTGAACATTAGATTTTGTCCTAATGTTGTAAATTTTAGTGAATTTAACCTGTCTATTCCAAACAAAAGTTTTAGTCCGAAAGGTGTCCGGTTTAGACAGGTTTCACTGTATTATTCACAATTGATTTACTTAATTGATTAGTGTTTAGCACCAACTTTAGCAGTATTTCAGGTATATTGTGGCATGTCATTTTCTTGGAATAAGTAGACAAAAGTTTTAAATTAAGAAGTAACTTACCATCTCAGAGAATTTTCATGTCTGTTTTGTAGATGGTGGGTTTGCTTCATTGTCTGTAAATATATTATTAAACATCAAGAATCTAGGTATTGCTTCATCAATACAAAAAAACTAGAGACTCCATGGACTGAGCCTATGTCGCTAAAAAACTTTCATTCTGTTTTGAGGAAACTTTATACAGAACCTTCCATTGGTGCTTCCTACCAAATTTCAGTTCATTTGGCTACTCGGTTTCAGAGGAGATTTTTTTTATAAATCAACCAACCATAAACAAGAATTGCCAATGGCAGCCATGTTTGTTCATGGATCAGGACAAAATGAGCAATCTTTATAGAGGACCTTCCATAGATGCTTCCTACCAAGTTTCAGGTCATTTGGCCAAGTGGTTTCAGAGATGAAGATTAAAATGTGAACAGTGAACGGACGACATACACCGAACGATGGACACCAAGTGATGACAAAGCTCACCTTTGCTTTTGACAAGGTGAGCTAATAATAGAAAAAAAAAGTTCTGAAGCCGAAAATGTTGAGTTTTTAATCCTTGAGTTTTTTGCATTGAAGCAGTATCATGATTATGAATTTAATATCACAATGATACATGAAAAAAACAGCAAACAAATAAATTGATGTTTTATAAAACTATGGGTGGGGAATCAAACAAATGTTCAGAATCGACGATCGCTTAAACCAACATCGACCATCAGCTGTTTGCTCCTGTCATACACAAAATATTTCTTTAACTCATTTTTTAAATCAATTTCATAAGCTAACTCCTATATCCTATAATTAGCACACAATTGCTGACAAATATTCCCTCATAAATTACAGGCTTTTCAATAAGGGGCAGTACTAGGTACTTTTACCCGATTAAAATGGTATTTGGTACCTACTGATTTTAAAGAGTGTTGTATAAGATATTCATGAAAATGTTCAAATTGTAATACAAAGTACCACCTGTGACTAGTGAAGTACTGGTACACTTAAAAAATATTGAAAGCTCTGAAATTATTGCCATCAGGCGTTGTTCCAGACTTGAAAAAAAATATTTGTAACTCTTCCCCCATTTTACGAACTTCATTAGCAATAATTACCACATAATTGATAACAAATATTCCCTCGTAAGTAATTGCCATCAGTTGTTTGTTCCTCGTATCTATCTGTATGTCAATCACCCACTGAAATGAACAACATGATTTATAATTAATATTTACCACATCAGTGGAGTAGGGGGTTGTCATAGCCGTGATCTTATGGCAGTTGGATTTCCAACTACCTATGCAATTAGTGCCTATCACCACTGATGCTGTGAGTTCAAATATCGATCAGGGTGAGGTGTACATCATTATGCTATAAAGTTTGTCAGCGACTTGCGACAGGTCGGTGGTTTTCTCCGGGTACTCTGGTTTCCTCCACCAATAAAACTGACCGCCATGATATAACTGAAATATTGTTGAAATCAGCATTAAACGCCAAAACCATTGATTTATGTAATAAAATTTCACTCCTCGATATATGGGTTATGGTGTTTAACGCCACTTTCAACAATATTTCAGTTATATCGTGACGGGCTCCTCGATGTGATATAAATAAAAACGTCATATCAAATTTATTGAGCACGATGCGTTTCTTGAATAACCTTCATCACTGTGTACAAACTGACCCGGCAAAAAATGTTTGGACTCGTGCATATCTAATTCCGGAACGGAACCGGACTCTAAGAAGGCAAGAAGAAGGTAAGAATTCTGTTTATTTATTTGTTTGGTTTTTTTTTTTGGTTTTTTTTTGCATGAACTTGTGGGAAATAAATGCTTTATTAACCATTTCCTGCTGTCAGATGAAACATTTTGGCTGTGTCATCGTGTATTAATTGAGAAATAAGCGATAATGTGCCGCAAAATGACAATCA
Organism: Gigantidas platifrons; assembly: GCA_002080005.1. Classification (NCBI taxonomy): domain Eukaryota; kingdom Metazoa; phylum Mollusca; class Bivalvia; order Mytilida; family Modiolidae; genus Gigantidas; species Gigantidas platifrons. The sequence goes on from MJUT01062886.1 coordinate 425,161, forward strand.
GCGTGACCCCAATCCCGAATTTCGCTCAGTTTCTCTTTGAATTGCTCACATTGAATGGAACGAAATGTATTGAAGGAACGATTGATGAATAAAGATGACAAGAATCGTCACTTTGTGCTTTTAATTATTGATATAAGTAAGCACGGGGCGAAAGAAATGGGTCATGTTTGTTGGGTACGCTCAAAATCGAAACATTATAATGTCAAAAAAAATTGCCGGAGACGGTGCTAAAGAACCAAAAAATATATCGCGTATCCCCATCATGGATATCAGTAGTTCAGAGTGAAGAGAAGCAGTCATTTAGAAGATCATTTTAATTTCCAACCGACATAAACACTGTTAATTACACCATATCGATATATATATGCAGTTTCTCATCAGAATATGCATATACAGAAAAATGTCAACATCAGTTTATTACATGCAATACAATGCAAAATGAACATTCACTCGTCGCGTGATGTATGTTCGCCCACTATTGACAACGTTTTTAACCAGCTGAAAACGTATCTTTCTTCTTCGTTTCCCAGAACCATGTTCGTGATGATTCATTTTTATGTGTTTTATATGGACGAATGCTTAAATGAACACTATTCAATCGAGAAAATGTTACATATGTGGCATAGCTATAATATAGTTTAGAGTTTGTCAAACTATTTACGTTTTTGCCATTAAACGTGAATTTGAAGTATCGGTTGAGAGATTGAACACGAGTTTGTCATTTGAAGTATTTACGTTTTTTTTCCTTTAAACTTTGAGTATCGGTTGAGAGAGATTGAACACACTTACCAGAAAGAGTAAATTACTTCAATGAGTGCATAAGTACATAAAATGTAATTGACCAATTTCCCTTTACGAGTTATAAAGCTGATATTTTATTTCGATATTTCTGTAACTAATAAATAGTTATTTCAGTAATTTTGGTCTCAACCACAGTACTAAAATTAACTTTTCATAAAATGTACCAATGTAACGCTATTTAAGTTGAATAATGATAGAGGAAATCTTTATATAGAATATGTTATTAACCGTTACAAGTACATTTACTTGTAATTGAGTACATTGATGATAGATTTACGATACTTACTCGGGGTAATCAAGTACATTCCTCCCCATATTGTTATACAATTCATATTGGTGTGGTTATTTGGAAATTACTATTGTTTTGGAACAATTGTGTTTTCGAGTATTTATTTATTGACATCTTTTTATTGTAAAATCTCAGCTAAATTCGAAATTAATGTTAAGTTCCTCATTTATAAAGAAAATCCTTTTAAGAGGAAGATTAATTAACGATATGAGTTTGATGTTTGTGAACCATGTTATTATAGTATTATTGCAGCCTAGTTATTAGAAAGTCTTAAGACCACTTTTATGATGCTTTAAAGACTTTATTGAGCTGTTGATTCCTTGATTGGTAATCGAACTCATGACTATGCAGTCATATTGCTTTCCGTATTGTTTACATAAAACCTCTATTGGCAACACCAGTGTTCCGGTGGATTATTTCCGTTTTAACATGTTGAAGTCGATGCATTAAAAATCATCAAAACTTTTAACCAGATTAGAAATTTCTATATTTCAAATAACATCGATGTCATCTTAATTAGTTAATAGCTATGCACCGAAAGTACTACAAAAATGTTCCACTTTGCAAAACCGTCAATTTTCATTGATTCCTTACCGACAATTAGATTAAGAAACTCTTTAAGGAGTATGTGTCATATTTCGTAATACTTCCATATCTTAGCCGGGTAAAATTTATCTTTTATGTTATAGGAACTCATCCATTCATTTAATTAGTATTAAGATGTGGTGTTCGTTTTAAATCGCACATGATGCCAAGATAAATCCAAACCAATCATTTTGAAAAAGAGCCATCGGATGCTGAAAACAACCATAAAAAGGTGCTAGGACAATACGTTTACTAAAATAAATACAATTTAAGGTTACTTTTTACACAAAACATGCGTTTCCTCCATATGGACATCTCATTTGAATCATAGGTCTTGCTGAACTTACATTCAATTACAAATGACAAAACCACAGCCTACAGTTCTACATCGTATATTATGAACTACAGCCTGTCATACATGTAGGTGCGAAAACCGGTCAATCGTTAAATTAAAAAATATATCAACATAGAACTGCATCACCAAAAATTGAAACATATCTTTCAGATGGTGTTGAAACCGAATAATAAGATTTATACAAAGGCTAGATTATGTTGTCCACCACGAACTCGCACAATATGTATTGACAATTCAGTAACACCAATAGTACACAGATCCACGGAGAATTGCGACAGCTATCAAAGAACAATAGAAATAGAAACTTGATCACCTTGAAAATATTGGTTCTGTAGAATTTTTTTTTTTTTTAATATTGCTGTTAGAAATTTAATTTCATTTGATACAACTGTTTTGCCAAGCTATATAATATTTTAATTACATTTTATTGTATCTTTATATCCGTCTCCATTAGCTGCCAGAAAAATCAATGACGGTTATATGTTTAATTACTGTTTGTGGTAAGCATTCATCTACATGTTAGACATTTTGGCCAGAATGTGTAGGAGTCTGCTTAAAAAACGTGTAAATATAATGTATGCAAATACAATGTATATAAAGTAGAGAAACAATCTCTATCAGATATATTTTGAGTGAGAAATATTTCACTTGTCGATAAGTTGACCAGTTAACCAATAATATAAAGCAAAAAGGTGGCATTGGGGTAGGCCTATGACAGATTGCCACCGGAAAATCGAATACAAAGGATAGGGTAGAGAAAACCGGCCACTCGTACCAAACTGCTTATTGGGAGCTGTTGCAAGTTGTCTTCAGTACGTGTAAGGAGTGTGTGTCATTCTACAGACACGAGATATTCATTTGAGATCATTTCTAAGAGCGAGTCGTGTAATTGATTCGTTCCGCACAATATTGGACGCCCTATTCTGGGGGTTTACAATAGAGCAATCAATTACTATTGCTATATCACGGTGTTGCCTGGGAATCTTGTGATTTGTAATTAGACAATATAGGTATGGTGTCTTTTTTATATGAGATTTATTTGGATGAGGCTAAGAAACAGGGGTACTGCGAGGCTCTGCCGAGCAGTCCCCCTGTTTCGTGCCGAATACAAATAAATCTCATATAAAAAGACACCATACCTATATTGTCTTTATACTGCAATACTATATTTTTTTTCACTGTTTTCTATATAAAAAAAATAATTAAAATTCGTATTCCCCGTCATGGGCCTCATTTAAAAAATGCTTTATACAGGACATTGTCCAGTATAAATTCCAAAAAGGGGCGTGGCCTAAATGCTTTATACAGGACATTGTCCAGTATAAAGCAAAAGTTTATACGACCCCCCTTTATCAATGATGTAGAGTTTCCAATTGCAGTATAAAATGCAATGTAGTGCCAGTCCATATTTGTAGAACATTTCGTTAAATCTTTGAAATTGTTCATGTCTAACATACTTTGTAGAATGTTTTCTCAGGAATAATGACGTGTGACATTACATGGAGGGGCCGTGATGGTGGTTTTGATCATATGGTAGTTGGATTTACAACTACATGTGCAATCAGTGTAAATCACCACTGAAATTGTGAGTTCGAAACTCGCTCATAGCGAGGTGTACTCGATGCAACATTATCTGATAAAGTTGGTCATTGACTTATGGCACATCTTTGATTTTCTTCGGGTACTCCGGTTTCCTCTAATAAAAGTGACCGTCACGATATTATTGAAATATTGATGGAAGTGGCGTAAAACACCATAATCCTAATCTGTTGCATGGATCATCATCTGATTTTATACTGAATTATTTCTATAAAACAAATATGATTGCAAAAATGTTTGAAAGATGCAGCCTAAATTTAAGTATAGACCAATAATCACAACTGAATGTAATGTTTACCGTGCTTCTAAATGTTATTATGGGATATATTACGATTGTAGAACTTAAATAGAGTGAATAAGTGAGGGATTGTTGTTTATTGCCAAGAGAGCAATTTGTCAGCTTAATCATGGCGATAACAAGTTACATGTTCGATGAGATGAGATCTGCTCTGTACTACACCAGCACGCTTAGTTGGATTTTTAGCTCGACGTCGAGCTATTGTCGTCACTCCGGCATCAGCGTCAGCGTCAGTGTCAGCGTCTGGGTCGGTTAAGTTTTCGGTTAAGTTTTTTGTCAGCGTCCATTTCTCAAAAACTATCACAGGTATCCATTTGAAACTTGGAATACTTGTTCACTATCAAAAGAGGAACCAATTACAACCACAGGCATTTGACCGATGGACCTTAATTTCGCCGTGTTTGCCACGAGGGTACGTATTTTCAGGGCTAGTAACGATGTAGGGCCTCTATCTAATTGTGGGTCCTGGGTCCACACGAATACTAGAAAATACACAAGATAAGAAACAAAATCACTGAAAATGGCGGCGTACTGCTAAATNTCTTATTATTGTCGATTTCCCTGATTTCTGAAAAATAAACGGATGGAATGCACTAACCTTGTGGACCCCCATCAGCTGTTGTGCCACTGGTTTACTCTCATATTCGTACTAATTTGCATATATACCCCCGACTATATGTTCCCAACCCAGGACCCACAATTAAATAGGGGCCTTACATCGTTACTAGCCCTGCAAATACGTACCCCCGTGTCAAACACGGGAAAATTAATTTCCATCGGTCAAATGCCTGTGATTACAACAAGGCAGATGACCCTGTGATTTGTATATCCAGAGTTATCTGCCCTTGTTTCGACATAGTACGTAGAAATTAGGGATATTTTTTTAGTATAATTAAAATTTCTCAATAACGATCAAAGCTATTAACTTGAAACTCAATACACTTGTAGAAAGTGTTGACCCCAATCTGGAGTTCGAAATTCAGAATAATCTATTGGTTTTTTTTTGTTGTTGTAAAATCATGGGGTTTTTTTTATAGAAAAAGTACATATTTTGAGAATTACACATTTCTCTGAAACTACAAAAGATAGAAACTTAATATTTGGTATGGGTGGAGATGCCAATGTGAAGTTGTGCATTCAACATTTTTTATCCCCGGGGCTCAGACCCACCCCGCTGGGGAATCTGTATCAAAAAAATGTGACTGAGATCCCCACCCTAAACCATATATATTTATGATCAGGGTGACTAGGCAAATTAAATGCATTATAGCTCAGGCCCCAGGGTAATACCCCACCCCCTATCTGAAGTGAACTTTTTAATGATTGAGATCCCCACCCCTAAACCATATATATTTATGATCAGGGCGACTAGGCAAATTAAATGCCTTATAGCTCAGGCCCCTGGGGGTCATACCCCATCCCTACCTGAAGTGAACTTTTTAATGGTTGAGATCCCAACCCCTAAGCCATATATATTTATGATCAGGGTAACTAGGCAAATTAAATGCCTTATAGCTCTGGCCCCGGTGTCATACCCCACCCCTACCTGAAGTGAACTTTTTAATGGTTGAGATCCCCACCCCTAAGCCATATGTATGTATGATCAGGGTGAATAGACAAATTAAATGCCCCAAGATTTTGACTTGCAACTCGGCTATTGCATCTCTGATGCTTCTCTCGATTTTTTCAGTTATTCCCCCTTTTTGAAAAATGCAATTTCTCAATAATTATGTAAATTGCTTGCAGTTTAATATCAGATACGAAAAAGTCGAGCGTCCAACACCCGTGGGCGGTGCTCTTGTTATAGTGCTAGCTCCCTGGAACAACACTAGGTGTTAGATAATTAAATATCTAGTACTAGTAAGTATACTTTAATGTATTGACTTTTTAGTACTGTATCAGAAAACGGAGTGGAGTTTTGATAATTTTGAATAATTTATTAAAAAGCTTACTTTAATTCCCTGGGAGGTCTATATTTCCTGTGAAAATCGATGTTGTTGAATAGAAGTTTGGTTTTCAGACAGTTTTTATTGTAGTTGTTAATTTCATGCTATAGAAACAGTATCAAGATGAGAAAGGCACCATAAGTATTTTTGTATTTAATCAGCAATTAAAGCTGACGTGCTTATCCATGCAGATTTTATAGGGATTGATATTGTCTATTAATGTTTTAATCCATATGACTGGGACGTGTGTAAACAGTGCCGTATTACACGTCTGTGCACCAAACGATTCCGAGGGCTTCTATATTGTGAGAAAAAAAAAAGTTTCTCTATGTAAATTTGGTATCAAAAGAAAGATAAATCATTCTTCTTTTCGTTGATGTAAAAAAAACTAAAATAACTAATAAAATGAATGGCAAAAATATGCATACCCTACTTTTTTTGTTGATGTTGACATATTTTGTAAGTCTGCACACAACTTCCTGTACAAGGCATGGAGGTTTTGGAATACAAAAATTGGTGCGAAATGTCAGTGACGAATATGATATTTGGTAGGTGAGAGCTTGTTGTAGCAAACATTGTTTACATTAGAAACGGAAGTGGAACCAATATTGGTGAGGAGATTCTCAAGGTGTGCAGATTTACAATATTCATCAGTACTCTTACATTATACAGTTGTGGACGTACATGTATTGTCAATGGTAGTGTGTTTAATTATTACATTCCTTCAATTTTCATTTCTTAAATGTTCTTTTCTAAACATATAAAGTTTTATAAACAGTCCAATTATTCAGCACACTCCCAACCGTACTGAACTGTCTAGTTTTCTGACTATAAAGCGATTAGAGCACTGTGTGTTTTTGTCTTTCTTTGTCAATGTGTTACCTCGTAATATGATTTCGGATACAATAGCGGTATTTGTAAGACTACTTTACCCGAATATTGGCAATACAATTGCATGCATACACCAAATAACATCAAAACGACAAACATGCAACGATGTTCTATTTGTATTTATCTTCAGTAGGAGGGCCCATATATTATTTACGTTATTTGTGTTTGTTTACACATAGTGGTGTCCAACGCATATTGTGTTGTGCTTTGTTTTGTTTTTCGTAGTCTTGTGTACCTTAGACTGCCAGTTTCTCTGGACTGTCCATTTTTGATTGCCGCTTCGGTATTCTGTAACGTTTATTTTATGCTCATATGTCCAGTCTATCGACAGAAGTAAAAACATACTTGCACAACTGCAGGGTAAAGAACGTTACTCATTTTTGGGAACGAGTTCTGCTCACTATTGAATATCCTGCTAAGACTGTGAAATGGAGAACAATAATGACAGCATTGCCTTTAATTTGTTTCAAAGCGTAAAGATGGTTAGTCTCTCCTGTTCTTTTACAGCTGTAACTTTTCTTACTAAATGGCAGCGCAAAACGTTTGAAATGGTGCTAGTCTTATAAATGTACTTGTCGATGTGCTCAAATCAACATCACAATTGTACACACCGCCATACACTGACTATGACCGTAAATTGGGTCATGTTGAATTCATACTACATTACGTTTCAGCATCAGTAAATACCATTATTTCGTATTCACCCAGTTCTTCATGTTGTTTAATTTCTAGTAAAAAAAATGAGGTAAGCCTGAGTAAGAGTTAGACGTTTCTATAAATAAGCTTCATACATTAAAGTATAGTCATGATTTTGATGTCATTGTTGATATCAATGCTGTTTATACTATAAATTCGTTTCATGAGTATTAAAATTGGATCTGCATTGAGCCAGGTTGTCCATGACTACCTGAAGTATGACAATCGTCAGATTGACGGAACTACTTATAATTGTCAATGTGGCCTCAATAAATTAAATTACATTAGACCCATTACTTCTTGTTCCTACGAAGAGTTTGAAGATACCAAAGGTGTAATCAGAATCCGTATATCGCAGACGAACAGACAACACCATGGCCAAAAGAAAAGTACAAAATGACAAACAATTATCTACAAAACATACACATAAAACTAAAGATCGAGTAGCATTAACCACATTAAAAACCGGGGATGAACTCAGGTGCCCCGGAAGGGTAGACAGTTCATTCTCCACTAGAGGCACTCACCGTGTTAATCCCCATAATAAAAAATATTATTCAAGATATATGTCTTTACCGAAAAGCAATCATTACAGAATTTCCTCCATGGAGACCCATAATCTCCCAAGTAACCTCTCACACCGAAAACAATTAGTCATTTGTTCTTGTACCTATTGTTAAAAGTCATAAATGTTATATCCATGCCATTTCTGAACTTTCAAATACAATAGAGGCACTACAACCGACACCAATCAGTTCTAATTAATTGTGATATTACTATCATGTATATAAATCTGCATTTCAGTGAAATCCCTGATGCAGAAGAAAGATTCAATTATGAAACAGAATATCAAATTATAGTGCCATCGAACAAAAAATGATTCATTACCGAACTGTTTATATCTAGATCTATTGGCATTGTCGTTGGAGCTTCACTTATTATAGGGGAAGAGTTCCAATCTCAATAACCAGCTTGACCCAGCCATATTTGTTGTGCCTGTCCTAAGCCATCATCTAGATTCCCAACGCAATATGGTCGAGTTCTTTTATTTCTTTTCGTGTTCAATGGTTTAGAATGAGTGGTAGTCGCTCGTTGATACTGATAGAATTGTTGACATCACTGTCTAGACTTTCTTTTGATATTTTTTCTTGGACAATAATTATTTCGAATTTGTTGGAAAATACTAAAATTAAGTCGTAAGTACGTGTATGGGCTGGCATTACTTAATTACATACTTCTTTTAATTAGCAAACATCATCCTCTACTAAAATTCACAAATAAAAATTTCACAGACTGAAATGATAAAGGTCTTAGATTTCAAACAAAACACAGGAACTCTTGAAATTTAAAAGTTACTACGGATCCGGCAATAAAGAATTGGCAATCCCGAGAAACTAGCAACATTTGGCACACAAGACACAGGACGCAGACAACCAAAAGATGAGTAACAGGACTTCATCAAAATAGGAGTGAATGCAGATGCTTGCGAAAGGCAAACAGTTCCTGCCTCTTATCGCATTGGACGTGAAATTATTATTGGTATATAAGGTATATAAGGCAAAGATTCCATTCCGACAGCGGACTAGATTTTTAAACTGACCCAGGCACCTGCCACATCGGACCATTGTTCATTAATATGTAGCTCACCTGAGCGGCCAACCAGGCATTGCTAAAATATCCGTATGACAAGTCTGCCTCTGTCGCACGCCATGTGGACATTTTTTGAACAGCAGAATACCTCCATCTGGAAAATGAATATCTACAGACATGTGAATATTAAAAAAATATATATTCTGTTTGATTGTGGGTGGGGTTTTTTTTTTGTTTGTTTGTTTTTTTGGTGTATGTGTTTGTTTTTCACTTGAGTGAAAATTGTTTATTATATATTTTTAAAACAATGAATATGATCTACTATTTTGTTTACGATTATGTCACCAATTGAACCTCTGGTTTACGTTACAGATTAAAACCAATTCAGGACACAAAACCATGTATAATATTCAATACCTTTCACGCCTACAGATGGGAAATATGATAACATAGATGATTCAACCTACTTTCAAACACTGTGTTGAAAATGTCATCAGTTAATTCGTTTCATTCACGATTGATTTTAAATATTAGACATTTTAATGTTTTATTTCATCCTACTTCTCACTGAACTAACTCCATTGCTGACAAATGTTGACGGGATATATACCTGTTTGGCATGATATGAAGGAATCAGATATCTGATATAAATTGTTGCATAATGAAAACATATAGTGTAGCCTCAAACAAAGGTACTAAGGCCACTCCAAAATAAATACTTGTTCTTCGGACCCGCTCGCACCTTAAAATTCAGATTGAAAATTTCGACAAAAAATGTTTCCTCGCCATTTCTTCAACATTCCCTCTTCATGTTTCATGATTTTTAAGCAATTTAAAATAAAAAAACAATTCTCATTTAAAAACACAAAAATGAGGAGAAAATGATTGAAAAAAAAAAAAAAAAAAGTGTCGCTCGCTTGTTCAAGATTTTAGCGCCTCCAAAAATTCAATTTTCAGGAAAAAAAAATTAAAAAATTTCGCTCGCCGGCTCCATTTTTTTAATGAAAAAATCCGAAGAACAAGTAATCAATTTGGAGTGGCCTAAGCGACAACTTTCATCTTGATATTGTTCTACAGTATTGTTGTATTACATTTCCAGCATCATTTCACTTAGAGGTGGTATAGACCAATAAAACTAGTTTTACTCCGCCACCTTAAGTTGAAGAGCCTGTTTCAAGCCATTGAAGTCAGATGTCATGTATATGTTACATGTGTGTTTGGGGTATTGATTTTAACACTGTTATCACCACCACGATTCTTAGATTAGATTTTGGAAGTTTTCTGAGAGTGTGGTATATCTTGTTTTGTTCTTTTTTTCCCATTTTCTTTATTCCGTAGTTTTCTGGTGGGTGTTTTAATAATCGCCAATGGAAACTACATATAATATAAAATTATTTTGAATTTTGTAGATAAAGAAATGATTCACAATGTTAAATATGAAATTTCTGTGGTCGTTATTTTAATATTATCGTTAACAGCTTGTCATGACATTCATGTAATCTGTATCCCCGATGGAACACTATACTATAGAAATAAAATTTAAAGTTTCTGCGCTGCAGTGTGGAAAACCGCTCCAAAAGAGGCGTCATTTTTCGGGACGTGATTGAACGCATCGTGAACGGAGAATGCTGCGCTCCGCTCTTTGTGCGTAACGGACAACTTGCATGAACTTCCAAAAGGACAACAGTTTGCAATAATAATATTCTCTGTTTAATCGATTCTTTACATCCATTTTCCCAATTGTGTATTCAGCATTTTCCATAATTTAATGCGATTTTAGTCTGTCTTTGAATACTGCGCTGAAATTCAGCAATGGTCAACATGTCATAATTGTGAATGCCATTGCTTCTAGTATTTGTTTTATTTCCACGTCTTTTTTATCATCATTATTGTCCAAGATATTTTATGCTGTTTTATTCCTATCAGACAATTCTTCATTGCATGTATTGACATTACTATCTATACTACAACGTACATAGAGCCAAAGGACTCATTACGGATTGCACATTTGCATTGCGCTAATAGGAATGTCATACACCATCCTCATCGTATGTCTGTACAATTCGGCAAAAACATGTAATATCATGACTGAGATTGTTCATGTTCAACAGAAGTTAGTGTATGTGGTTGTTCAATACGGTCGGCATTCCTATGGGGACCAACTGTTCCCCTCTTCTCATCAATTTGTTCCTTTATTCCAATGAAACAATCTTCTTACAGGGGATTTTCAAGAAAACGGAAAGAAGATGACCCGGTCCATTAGATTCAAGTTCCGTTTTATACATGATAGCCTTTCAATTAATAATTCCAAGATTGGTGAATATGATGATCGCATCTACTCCAGTGAACTTGAAATAAAGGACAGATCACTTCGCCAGTTTTGCTGTCGCCATCTGACACAGATGACCACGGACGTGTTCCGTTTGTCGTAGTCGCAATCACGTTCTCCTTTTCCTCCTTCATTACTTATCTTCGTATCATCAAAAGAGTAACACGATGGTGCCCACTAGTTAAGCAGAGGAACTGTTGATCCCTCCGTTGCACCCCAGATAGTTGATCTTGCTCCTCAAGTTTGAGTTTTCTGTGTAGTGTTGTGCCCATCATTTTTAGCTCACCTTGACAAAGGCAATGTGAGCTTTTGCCATCACTTGGCGTCCGTCGTCTGTCGTCCATTAACTTATCACATTTTAATATTCTCCTCTGAAACCTCTCAGCCAAATGAGGTGAAACTTACATGTAGTAGGAAGCATCTGTGGAAGGTCCTCTATAAAGATTGCTCATTTTGTCCCGATCCATTAACAAACATGACCGCCATAGGCAATTATTGTTTCTGATTGGCCGATTTTTTAAATCTTCTCCTCTGAAACCGCTAGGCAAAATGAACCGAAACTTGGTAGGAAGCATCTATGGCAGATCCTCTATAAAAATTGATCATTTAGTCCCGATACGTTAACAAACGTTACCGCCACAGGCAATTATTGTTTCTGATTTCTAAAAAAAACTTCTCTGAAACCGCTTGGCCAAATGAATCGAAACTAGGTAGAAAGCATCCTTGGAAGGTCCTCTATAGAGATTTCCCATTTAGTTCCGATTCGCTAACAAACATGGCCGCCTCATGCAATTCTTGTTTCTGATTGGTTGATTTCTAAAAAATCTTCTTCTCTGAAACCGTTTTTCCAAATTAATTGAAACTTGTTAGGAAGCATCCTTGGAAGGTCATCTATAACTATTGCTCATTTAGTTCCGATCCTTTAACAAACATGGCTACCACAGGCCATTCTTGTTTCTGGTTGGCTGATTTCTAAAAATATGTATCCTGAAACTGCTTGGCCAAATGAACCGAAACATGGTAGGAAGCATCCTTGGAAGGTCCTGTATAAAACTTGCTAATTTAGTTCTGATTCGCTAACAACCATGGCCGCCACAGGCAATTCTTTCTTCTGATTGGTTGATTTCTAAAAAAAAATCTTCTTTTCTGAAACCGCTTTACCAAATAAATCGAAACTTGGTAGGATGCATCATTGGAAGGTCATCTAAAAAGATTGCTCATTTAGTTCCCATCCATTAACAAACATGGCTATCACATACCATTCTTGTTTCTGATTGGCTGATTTCTAAAAACTCTCTTCTGAAACTGCTTTGCCAAATGAACTGAAATTTGGTAGGAAGCATCCTTGGAAGGTCCTCTATAAAGATTGTTCATTTCGTCCCGATTCATTAACAAACATGGCCGTCACAGGCAATTCTTGTTTCTGGTTGGTCGATTCCTAAAAATCTTCTTCTCTGTACCTGCTTAGCCAAATGAACCGAAACTTGGTGGGAAGCACCTATGGAAGGTTTTGTATTGAGTTTCCTCAAAGCAGAATGAAAGATGAGCGACACAGGCTCAGCCCACTCCACTGAGCCTCTAGTGCTTGTTTGTCTTTCTGTACCTTTGCTATCGGCCATTGTATTGTCTGTCCTAGACCTTCTCATTATCCTTTTGATATCTTCAAACGTTATACTGGTAATTAAAAATCTCTTAAACAATATATTATTTAAATCCTCATAGAGATCAACAGTATTGTATACAGATTGTTGAGTGTAGATTGGGAAATCATTATCACTTGCTATAGGATGATGTAATATAATCCAGGAAGATCTTGATGGAAAGCATTAAATTATTGTGATTGGTGGATTAAACTACAGAAAAGCTCGAAATGCACCATAAAATATCTGGTAGAATTTGAATGACACAGGCCTCTAAGTAAATTATTGTAATTAGTGGATTAAGCTACAGAAAAGCACGTAATGCACTATAAAATGCCCAAAAAAAAAAATCACAATCCAATGTAAAAAGAACTCAAATTCTATATTAGATACAATTCCTTTCATGTTGTAGAACTTGTATTAGTTGATAATAATAAAGATGTACGTGACATCCGTCTTACCTTATTTAGGGCTCTATACAGTCAAATCTTTAAAAACAAAGATTTGTTTACAAATGTCGCAGAATTTTACATTAAAAAAATAAATTTGCATCATAACATATAGATTTATCTTTACTCTTTTAATTCTTAATAAATATCTTGTCATTTTCATTTAACCAATTTATTTATTGAGATATTTATCTATAGTTTTAAATGGAAAATATCTTAACCCGCATTTCCTTGTTCAATTACAAATCCACGCCAGGGAATGGCTGAAATATTTCCAAGATGACGTAAAACAACATATAAAAAATAATATATCGACATCTACCTTTCTCTGTTATCTAACAAGGTTGGCTAATGTTGGTAAAGAGGCAGTATTTCAACTATGATCATGTAAAGAACAAGTGTACGAGCAGAAAAACAGATTGTAAAGGGGTTGTACTGGGGTGGTCTTAATTCGAACAGATGCTCTGATTGGCCCAAGGAAAAGGACTGGCGAACAAGGGAGTCGGGAATTTGTGCCTTGCAACGAACCACCAACGGCCACTCCTAAACCTGTGTAAGAACTACTTCACAAGCTGTCTGACGTGTAGGGAGTGTGAAATTCACGAGGTGCAAATTAACGTCTGATTCGATCCGAATAACTTCCGAACGCTGTTCTCCACAATATAAATGTCACAACTATTATAAATGTTACTCAACATTGATAAGAACCTACATTGTTATAGAATTGTTTTAGACCCAACAATGAATGGTATGGTATAATAAAAGAGTGGGACGTGAAATTTAAATGTGGTAATGTGCATATACATATAAGAAAGTGCTCTTTTTAAATTTGGACCTTAATAATTAAGTTATTTGCCCTTAATGTTGGTCTCCTAAGTAATACACAGGTTTTGTTTGTCGTCAAATGGGAAGCATTCCCTTCATACCAAAGACGATTGGTCGTTGTGCGTACCTGGTGAAGATTACAAAATTTTAAAACTAAATTTGATTTCAACGTTTTTATTAATGTCAGGTGAGCGGTACTCCATCTATATTTATGATGCTAACAAGTTTACCATGAGTACATAATGCAGATAAAAGGTGGCACTGGTATGGGTATGCAGAGGGAAGATTAGATTGCCACGGGAAAAAGGGGGGTATATTGAATAGGATCCACATTTTGCCTTGCAACGGGGCAACAACGACCACTACTCAACATATTCATCTTCATTAAGGGCGGCTGGAAATTGTCTTTTAAGAGCAAGGAGCCTGATAATCTTCATAACCAAGGTACTGGTTTGTCCAAAGGACGAATTTTGTATTTGGTTGGTTTCACACAACTAAACGACACCCCGTCGGGGTTTTTGCAGCCCACAGAGGAGATACTGGATACTACTTCTAGATCCTGTGGGTTCAGGACAAATGATTGTGGGGGTGATTTTTTACGAAAACTATAGAATCAATTACCCATAATATCTGAATAGTCAATTATTATGAACTAAATTACTTGGACCTGGTATGCATTCGTGAATTCGTCCTCTACTACTATTCTGTTTGGATTTTACATTTCGGGCTTACGGTTTTATGTCCCCAAAATTGGTGTATGTCTGATCGGTGTAACTGTATATCTTCTTCGATTATTCATTTTGTGAAATAAAATGACTAAACAAAAAAATACCACAATACCAGAACAATTTCAAAATCAAAATCGACACCCCTGTCACACAATTATTTACATGTAACACTAATATAAACAAAGCGAACAACCACTTCGCGCATCTAATCATTGAACACGAAAATAGACGACGACATACCTTACAATAAGAACAATGTAACATAAGACAACATTGAACCTATATTTTGATATTTTTAAGAAAATAACTATTGTATTCAAAATGTAATACTTGTAAAAAAAAAAGTCATATGACGATAACTAACGCTGTGACTGAGCGCACGTTACTGCGACGCCGTTTAAATAACCTTAGTTTCTGATTTAATGTGGTTGTTATTAGTTTATATGATGCAATATCTGCATAATCTTTATATCATAATAAACCGTAGGATATGAGGAATAATTTTCCGACAATATTTATGAAATATATTGATATTTATTCTGTCGTATCCCACCACGGAATCCCCCTTCCGTCTTAAAAACGTCGNCTGTATTGAATGTTTACGTTTCATTAATCGCTAAGTAAACAAGACTTTCGGGTTCATTTCATCGCTATGTAAACAAGATAGCCGCTACAAATATTCATTTATATTGAAAACACATACATAAAAAGCTAATTACGGAATTATTACTTAGCAACAACAACGCATTTATTTCTTTTTATTGTTTCATGTTGAATTAAAAGCTTCTCTGATCCATGAAAATATGTGTATAGAAATAGGGCACATTTCTATTCCCTTGTGGGGTATAACCTCTCCAAAAGTGCCACCGTCCACTAGTGCGGAACCATTCAATACTCCACTTCTCATATGGACAAGACGTAATTGGACGAGTCTGCTTCAAGCTATCTTATATGTTCAAATATCATTGTATTTGCATGCATTAACATTCTGTCTGCCAAGTTGCGTATTTACTTAGTCCCACACAAGCATGCCACGGATATCCAGGCTGTAATCAATTCACAGATGAAAAGATGACCTTCTAGATAAGTTATAACTCTAGAAATATGATGGCAAGCTTCGCCAAATACAGCTCAAATATATTTCTGACGGTCTATCATGACCACGGTTGCTTGCCCAGGGTCAGTGGTTCTCTTCGGGTACTCCGGCTTCTTCCACCACTAAAACTGGTCGTCATGACATAGCTGAGATATTGTTGAAAGTGGCGTTAAAACACCAAAAATCAAATCAAATCGGTCTATCATGCAAGTTCCAAACAAATACAGCTCAAATATATGTCTGACGGTCTATCATGCAAGTTCCAAACAAATACAGCTCAAATATATGTCTGAAGGTCTATCATGCAAGTTCCAAACAAATACAGCT
>MJUT01062886.1:441731-455860 GCA_002080005.1 Gigantidas platifrons
TCATGCAAGTTCCAAACAAATACAGCTCAAATATATGTCTGAAGGTCTATCATGCAAGTTCCAAACAAATACAGCTCAAATATATGTCTGAAGGTCTATCATGCAAGTTCCAAACAAGTACAGCTCAAGCATATGTCTGACGGCCTATCATGCAAGTTCCAAACAAATACAGCTCAAATATATATCTGACGGTTTATCTTCCCGATGCAACATGTTGCCTTACAATGAACCACTGACTGGCAACACATTCATTAGGAGCTGCTCAAAGTGATCTTGTCACATGACACTCTCCAAACACGAGGCATACATCTATGTCTCATCCCAAGGGCGACTTATGCACATTTTGTATTTGAATCTTCCAGCATATCTAACTGGCTCCCCTTATGGGTGTTATGCGAATATTGCAGTGCGTGCGATTGAAGCAAGAAAGACTTGCCGCTTGCGGAAATCTCTTGTGACTTCTTTTATTGCAGTGACTGACCAAGGATGTTTTTAAATGTGATGGTTTTTAAAAAGAGTGTAAAGCTGACCAAACGGGATAGTAATAATGTCTTCTGTGATTTGAGTGAAATTTCAGTGGCAGTGCAAGTGATCGTGATCTCTATGGTAGTTGGATTTGCAACTATCTATGCAAGCAGTTCCTATCACCACTAAAGTTGTGCGTTCGACTACCGCTCATGTGGGGGGGGGTGTATACTAGTAGCAACATTATGTGATAAAGTTTGTCAGTAACTTACGGTAGGACGGTAGTTTTCTCTGGGTACTCCGGTTTCATCCACCAATAGAATTGCCACGATATAACCGGAATATGGTTGTACATATTATGTTTTAATCTAAGTACGAAAGCAGAGAACGACCATCCTCTTTATAAGAGGGAGTTCAAAGACAATGATCAATTAAAGACTCATGTTCTTCAATGTGCCAAAGAGAAGTGCAGGCTCTCGCACAGCTTTGCAATAAAGGTTTCAAAAATAGCATTAACTTAAAACGTCATATACACAAATTGCATGCCTATAAAGATACTAACTTAGTAGAAGTAACGTATTCAGCAACACAAGAGGGACATAGTGAGGGGTCGGTAAGATGCCCTATAAATAATTCTGACTCAAATGACACTGATCTTTCGGACCCAGGTGGTCTTCTGGAATTGATAGGAGATTTCCGTACATCAGCAGAATTATCTTCAGAACTTGATAAGGAAGATGATGCGGAGAAACAGTCGGTTTGTGATAAACACGATATTGAAGAAATTAGTTAGATTGGACAGAAGGAAGAAGGACGCACATTTAGGAAGCATACCAACCTTTCGAAGGTGTTCGCTCCGATTAAGAGAAAACCGGTTGCAGATTTAGAAAAATTTTACCTTTTGTGAATTCGAAGGAGCATAAATTTGATATGGAGCATAATGCGTCTAACGACGAACAAATAATAACTGCTGATCACGTAGATAACAGTGTTCAGAAGAAAGATAAGGACGTAGAATGTGATAATGAAGGTATGGAAGAGAGTAGTGACGATGGTATGAGAGGCCAAGAAGAACTTCGAAAGGACCTGTGACACATGACACAAGTGACGTAAAGACAATAGTGATGGTTCACAGGAGTATTCAAGCTAACCGTATCAAACATAGAAAGATAACAACCACCGTTACGAAATACATCGAAAACAATAGGGAAGTTGTCACAACTGAGGAGGAAGAATTTGTCCTTATTGAATAAAAGCTTAAGCAATAACTGCAGAGGGCTAGTTTTTGCTTGTTTTGTTTATGGCCTATAGATAATATCTATTAAAAGATCCCGCTAGCAGATTAGTCTCTTGGGCGCTGCTAAGGCTAAATTACAGATAGTAGTACAAATGTAGTTTCATTGGCGTGACAGTCTAAATAGGGTATGTGTGCATTTTGATTTATACTTTGTGATAAAGAAAAAAGGAAGAAGAAATTCATTACTTAAAGTTCCTATATAAAGAGTTTCAAGATTTCAGAGGCGTGGGTAATGTAACAAAGATGAGTAGCAACACTTTCTTGTAGCATTAAAGATGGTTTGTTTAAGACAGTTATAGTTATATAATTATGGTTCTGTAATTGCGCTGTATTCAAACATATTGAATCAAGTACATTTATGTAACAATGAATGACAACTGATAAGATAAATTGCGCAGTACCTAACATCAAAGGAAATTATAACGATTTGTGATTTTCCAGATGGTCTGGAAGTTAGTTTGTTTTAAAGGTTAAGGGCTGGGAATTGTCTTAAGGGATACACATTGTGTTGAGTTTCTAAACCATATGTTATTCTTTCAGTTGCTAAGCAAAGTTTGGGTTTGACTTTCAAGAGTTTGGGTCTCGATTTTATAACTTCTCAAGCTCCGTGAAAACAGATACGGACAAAATAGAGTAACTCGCCTTACACTTTAGACTTGTATGGTATTTGAAGATAGCAGCAGTTCACAAATGTTTTGATTGAGCTTGCGTATTGACTTTGAATTTGTATTGTGTTATGTCTACAAATATTACTTACCATCAGAGTCAACGAATTGATTGATTGATTGATTGATTGATTGATTGATTGATTGATGTCCAGCAAGTATCCCTTGCATCGAGAGCGAGTTAAACAACGCGAAGAGACAAAAATACCCACAGAATTGAGGGAGGAATGAAACAACGACGTTTGACTGGCATTGGAAAAATATGGAGAAAGGGGGAGAGAACGGAAAACATGTCACCCACCTTGCGTCCACGGTCAAGCTTTCCGTATTATAATCTGACGAAACCACTCCCATTTTAAGATGGCATTTCCTATAAACTACCTTGGGGATTTGCTTTTCATCTCTGTGGATTGAGCCCTGGTAACTCGCCAATACCCAGAACCAAGGAGTATGTACGGAAATAATTCAATAGCAACAATGTCAGGGTCTCCATGATTTTCTTTTAAATGAGAGAAATATACTATCCGTTACACATAACTTATTTTAGATCTTACAATAGCGAGCGTATGACAATGTACTTATATAAAATAGTACAACCGCACTTGTTAGTGGTTTAATATCATTTGAATCTCTTAGAAACATTCACTTTCCTAATTGTTCATAAAAATTCAAAAATTTAATTTTTGTAATAGACAAAGGTACTTTTTTTCTTCTTCTTCGTGAAATACGAAGCGTGAGAAAATAAAATAAAATAAAATAAAATGAGTTTGTACTCATATAATTCTAAAATATTGATCTTAAAATGATTATGATAAAAGAAAACGAACAAATGGCCAATAATGATTAATGATTGATAGTGCTTATGAACAAACTGTCACGTACAGAGACAAGTCATCCAAGAAGAAGTAACTGTTGCGTGATATTTCAAATAGAAAACAATTAAATAAAGATGTCAGATATATTATTACACTTAATCCATATCTATCTTTTTACAAATTAATTTTAGAGTCACATGTAATTTTAAACGTGTTTTGATTGGTTTAAAAAGTTGAGGTTATTTTCATACTAGTGTATTGAATCTGAAAATAGACGTCGTTTCAAGGCGTCGCGTGCCTTTGTCATCAGGAGATTTCTTTAAATGAGGCACCTTTGGGGTTATTCAAATTCATTTCCGATTACGTGCCTCATTTTGAAAAAATAAATATATTTTTCAATATTATAACAAAAAAGGTTTGAATTAATATATTAGGATTGATCGAAATTATTTGTTTCGGTTCATTCGAAATAACCACAATCAGGTTGTACACACCCTTGCGTAGTCCGCTACGCGGGTTTACCCAGTGTGTACAACCTGATTGAGGTTATTTCTTCATGAACAAAAATTGCGATCAATCCTTAAGTGTTCTTCAGTTGAATAGTCGGATGTCGTTTAACGTCAAGTGAGCATGTGCAGTATTTCAGCTATGACCATGAAAACAACAATATCTTCTCAAAAGAACAGAACAAAGTAATTTTTTAATGTTGTTCTTCAATTCAGCAAATGGTTTGAAAGGTTCAGTTTGTTGATATATAGCCATTTCTGTCTTTTTGGACTACATCCACATCATCAACAGAAACCATAATCTGTTTATTTTCGACATTCTTGCTTTAGTATCAATCTAGATTACTTTAGTATCAATCTAGATTACTTTTCTTGGTAACTTGCTGTATTAGTATGTTTCATATATTATTGTAGCAAAAGCCTAGGAGAATGCTTCATAAGTTTAAGTTTTCTTATGTATAATTTTATTTGTATAATTTAAATAAATAAGAACAAGTGTAAGACAATAAACAATGTAAGTAAAGGGAATTAATGGACCTATTGGGAAAGGTTGACTGTCACAGGAAAATTAGATATATTAGATTAGCAGGGGCGGATCCAGGGGGCGTACCCGGCGCGCGCCCCCCTATAATTGGAAAAAAAATATGTTTTTTTTGCGTAAAATCGTAATTTTTCACACGAAATACCCCAAAAAATTTCGCGCCTCCCTCGGCTCGGCGCTATTTTTTTAAGTGCGCCCCCCTAACTTCAAATCCTGGATCCGCCCTTGATTAGAACGGTAGACACAGAAAGAGACAAACTAGGGATGAACAACTGGACAAGGACGAGGACAGAGACAAATAGAGGCAATGCAGGGCATTATGCGTCATCGAACTTGAAGGGGGTAGGTGAAATTAGGTAAGAAAATACATCCCCTCCAAAAGACAAGTCCTTACGTTATATTGTTGATCATGTAAATACACAACTACTAGTGTCGGCTGCTTGGACAATGCTAGCTGCAATAATGTAGCTCCTGTGACAAACTTGTGTCTCGGCGGAGCTACAAAGGGGTCCCATTTATCACAATGGAGCAAAAAAATATATTGCAGTTGAACGTAAAAATTCACTATTTACGCTTCAAACATTTCATTATAACTATTACTGATGATCCCAGTCCTTGTTAAATCGGTTTGGCTGAAAAATGTATGTTTTTCAAAAGTAACAACAAACTTGTTCAAATTTATCTATCGTTCGCCATAACCGGAAACTACGGAAAGCGGAGCTTTTCTAAATATGGTATTTCTACTACGATATTTAGTATATTTACTACAGCTGATGTAAACATTCACGCCTCAATCGCCAAATATGGCATCCAAAAAATACCAAAGTGAGGCTTTGACCGGAAAATGATCTCAAATGACGAAATTCAAAATGTAGTTGGTAAACAAATTTTTATTTTGTGGGAATTACATTCTAAAATACTGGTATGTAATAAAAACTTGTTATAATAGTGGCCAAAAGGAAAGGTTATGTCTTATTATTGATAAATGCAGGCGTCAGAAACTCTGTAAGCGAGCGCAAAAAATCTCTGCGGCTGCTCCATTACCTGTAATGGCATCCCGTTAAAACCCTTGCGAATAAGCGAGCATTTAGGGTTTTATTATTAGAACTAGGACAATGCCAAACTGCCTTTAAAGATATTTTGCAGCCTCATCAGCAATAGCTTGTTAGATTGTAGGTGCAAACATTTCCGATCATATTGTATCCTGCTTGCCTCTGAAAATATACATATCACCTATAGGCCCTTCTCAGAGACACATACAGTCGGAAATCAGACTCGCATTTTAATTCCTTTTCCGCCTGTGGAATATTTAAAAATCCAAGGGAGATAATCGTAAATATTTTCCGCTAGATGGCGCTCCACAAACCCAAACAATTATACGTACTTGGAAAACTACGTTTTTCTTCTATTAATGCAATGAAAATGATTGAAATATGATTAAAAATCACAGTTACATTTATTAATGGTCATGATTTTCAGTCGGTATCAAAATCGGTCTGCGATGAATGTAAAAATAACGTTTTTTTTTCTTTACATCGGAAAATCGTGATAGTTACATACATAAATACTTTATCAGACTCTGTGTATAGTTGTCAAATTTACATCAATCAGGAAAACGCGTTGTTTCTTAATCATATTTGTGCTTCCAGTGATGAGCGTTAATCGGAAAAGGTATTTCCATGAAAATTCTCATTATGGATCGCTTTGATTATTTGCTTCATGTTCTGATTTTGTATGGCTTTTTAATAACATTTCTTATTGATAAAAAATAAAATTATGTACTTGAATCAGAAAAATGTCTAGTGATATGTACAATTAAAGTAACTGAATTGATCAACTAAAATAAATCTTGTCGTATTAATTGACGGAAAATGTAAATTTAATACCATCCATAACGATTAGAATATGACATCCTGCAATCGACAAATTAAATTTCCATAATCAATTTTATATAGAGAAATTGAAACAGCAATAACCAAAAATAATGTGGATATAATTGTATTTACCCTCTGCCTGAATAATAAGAAATGCTTTGAGGCAGTATAAATCAGTACGCCTTTTGTAAACACGTGTTCCGCAACAAATAATTTTGATTCTCTATATCAGCCTTTTGAAAATGTACATAGTATGAACACAATTTGGCACATGCAATTTTATTGCGCAGCTTTTTTTTTTATTTGAACAACCATTCATATTGAATTCTAGTAAAATCCCGTAAAACAAAAAAAGGGACAATTACAAATGTAATTTCTAGCTCAACTAGCTATAGTCTAACGGACCAGTGTGGTCTATTGTCATCACGTCAGCATATGATCCAAAATTCAATATTGCTGTCCTACTTTAATTATGGAATTTGATCTGCTAAGATTCGACGCTCTATTGTACAAAAATTACTCAGTATAAAATTTAATACGGTGTGGATGATCATGGTAGTTCTTTACTAAGCGTTCCACTTTTTTGTGTCAGTCGGAAATCAAAGATGGCTGGCACTACAGGACATAGTTTAACATATTTTTTTTTAATTAACAGAAACTAAATGCATGATTGTATCCGAACTGTTAATTGGTCATAGGATGTTCCCATTAGAAAGATTATATTTTTATGCTGATCGGAAAACCAAGATGGCTGCCAACACAGGAGAAATTTAAAAATAGAACTCTTTGAGAGATGAGAGAAATGTTTAATAGATTTCCATTGTATTGTCTGCCCTTTTTTAATTTACGGCCTCTGAATACCTCTTTGATATCTTCAAACTTTTCTTCAACTGATTATTTATGCGGTTTTATTAGGTTTAATTATATCTGCGGAAAAAAATATCCACACTGGCACATCAATTCTGTTTACCAAAAAAAAAAAAAAAAAAAAAAAAAAAAAAACTTGCACGGCGCTTATGACAGGATACATATACAATATTAGTGTTTTGTAAAAGAATATAGAAAATATTTGTATGAGGCTAAGGAACTGGGAGGAAATTAGCCGAGCATTTTTCCCCAGTTCCGTGCCGAATACAAATATTTTCTATATTCTTCTACAATACACTAATATTGTTTTATCCTGCAATTTAGGTTAGGTAGTGGTTTTTTTTTTAACTTAGAAAAATAAATATTCCTCAAACCTTTCGTGGGCCCCAAAGTAAGTCTTGAAGCTATATTCGTATATTATACAAAATATCGCCGAACCTTTTCCCGCGTTTCGCGCCGAATACACATATTTACCTATATGTTTCGACAGTGCACATGTATTGTATTTATCTTGCAATTTTAAATCGTAAATAAACGTTTACTATAGGATTAAACACTGTTTTTTTAGGAAATTATCTATGTATAAACTCCGGCAGCTCACTTACAAACTGAACATAACCACGATGACGTCATTGACGTCATATGAAGACATCCAGTTTGAAACGTAAAGATTAGACGTTATTTGGCTTCTTGTACGCTTCAAGTTTGGTACAATTTAACTAAAGTAAGTTTTCAAGGTAAGCTTTTTAATCATCCTCTCGTCCGTTGAAATCGGTCAACACCTGAAATCGGTCACCATTTTGGAATGCACTGTCACGTGAGATCAGATGTCGATGACGTCATTTATCCTGCAAACTGCGTCCAGAAATAGATAATGAATTTACTTTCACTTTGATCAAGATAACAATGAGATTTAAACAGATAAGAAAAGATATCTATAGGTTTTGGTGCCATTTTACTATTACCATTTTGACTTAATAATCAAAGTCAAATATTTCCAGAAAAACACAGTCCGAAGTGGATAATTTGCATATCCTGTGTTTGTTTACATTCCACTGCGCATCTTGACCTATATTTATAACTCCATTAGGCAACGGAAATGACATTGTTTTCGTTTTGAAATTAAGTAATTCCTTAGACAATTTTCAGATTTTTAGCGGGAATTTGTGGGTAATAAATATATGATTTAATATGAATTACATGGAATTGGACATGGATAAAATTGTACGTGAAAACAGAGATATCTGCTGAAAACAAGTGACAGCAAATACAATTTAATGAAAAAATGGTGAAATATAGAAAAAGCAAATTAAAACATATTGTAAGATACAATCTCCTAGGCCTATTTGTGTTCCACGCGACTATTTTATGGTTGACCGATTTCAGGTAACGTGACTCGGGCGCCATTACAAAACATATGCAAACAAAAAATATCAGCGAGCCGACATTTCTTCATCAAATTAAACGATGTTTTGGCATTATATTTGGCTTAAGTGCCCAAGTAAACATGGCATTTACCTTTGGTATAAATACAAATTTGAATGAGAATTATAAGGAAATGTCTTAACTGACCGATTTACGGTCACATGTGGATACTTTTGTGTGTATTGTTGTAAATATGACATGTAGGATTTCACATTTTCAAGATGGCAGATCTGTATGTTCTATTTATAACCTGTGGCGTGTCTTGAAGCTGTATTTGTATATTATACAAAATACAGCACACCTGTATTCGACACATGTTATTTGCTTACTAGAGTGCTCATTGCAGGAAAAATATATATATATACGCTCTGATAGCAGTACGACATACATCTTCTAATATATAAATTATAATGACTAATTATAACGTTCAAGAAAATTTGGAATGATAATTAAATTAATTTTCGTGATATTATCATTTTCTTAAAAAAAACAACGTGTCATGTTCAATAAGAATGTTCTTTCGTGCTAGCTGTTTCACCTATTAGGAAAACTAATCTTGACTATCAATTCATTGTATACGTTTTAATCTAGAGAGTTTCACAGAA
Organism: Gigantidas platifrons; assembly: GCA_002080005.1. Taxonomy (NCBI): domain Eukaryota; kingdom Metazoa; phylum Mollusca; class Bivalvia; order Mytilida; family Modiolidae; genus Gigantidas; species Gigantidas platifrons. Next base: position 450,792 of record MJUT01062886.1, read on the forward strand.
AAGTGAATACTCCATCAAATAATTTCTGTAGAGTAAACAGTGTTTGTAATGCAATTTATGGGATACTGGTGACGGTTCAAAGAGCTCAAGCATATATAACTGACCAGCTACGTGTAGTCCCTCTGTTGTATATAACTGACCAGCTACGTGTAGTCCCTCTGTTGTATATAACTGACCAGCTACGTGTAGTCCCTCTGTTGTAGATAAGACCAGCTACATTTGTGTAGAGTCCCTCTGTTGTAGATAAGACCAGCTACATTTGTGTAGTCCCTCTGTTGTATATAACTGACCAGCTACGTGTAGTCCCTCTGTTGTATATAACTGACCAGCTACGTGTAGTCCCTCTGTTGTATATAACTGACCAGCTAGGTGTAGTCCCTCTGTTGTATATAACTGACCAGCTACATTTGTGTAGTCCCTCTGTTGTAGATAAGACCAGCTACATTTGTGTAGTCCCTCTGTTGTAGATAAGACCAGCTACATTTGTGTAGTCCCTCTGTTGTAGATAAGACCAGCTACATTTGTGTAGTCCCTCTGTTGTAGATAAGACCAGCTACATTTGTGTAGTCCCTCTGTTGTAGATAAGGGTGTGTCCTATCGATTGACAGTTCCTCTTACTCGACCCCAAATCATCTCCCTGATAAAAGGGTCATATGCCCAGAAAGTGGCCCATTACGACAAGAAGGTAAACAGAAATTACCCCGTGTTGTATATGCGACTGTACATACTATTCCTTTCGGAGGATGTACTTCATTCAATAATGAAATCTAGGGAGGATGTATGAATAAAATATATTTTAAGAGGGATGCCCTAATATTCCCCATAGTTAAATTCTTGGGTGTTTTTTGTTTGTTTGTTTGTTTGTGAACAGCATTTCGGTGATATGAAATGAAGAGAACAGTTATTTGTTTGTGAACAGCATTTCGGTGATATGAAATGAAGAGAACAGTTGTCCGGAGCTTCTGAGTTCACCCATTGTTTTTAGTTGGGTTCCTGCTGCTCGATATTTCGTTTTCTGTATTGATTGTTGTTTGTCCTTTTGTCCTCTTTCTTGTTGGCCATTGTGTTGACTGTCCTTCCAGTTCCGGCTTCTGATTACCACTTTGATATCGTCAAACTTTCATTACAAGTCGTGTATATAAACCGGTGGCACTGGAGAATTTAACTTGTTATATATAATGGGATGATGTCGGTAAATTTATGCAAGTAGTTGTGTTGAACGCTAAAGTGTTAATGTTATACGGACAAATCCTTGCTTCGGAAAGATGAGTTCTGAAATATATATTTGATGTGTATTGTGTTGGAGCTGATATTTCTGAAAGCAGCAGCTCTAGAGTGTATCGAAATATGACATAACATCTCAGCAGCGGTTTATTACATACACATCCCCTGCTTGTGAGTGACAAATAGCACACGCAACTCGCCTTTAGGACGGGATGGGGATAAACGAGTTCCTCGTATTTTGAGAATGCAATTCTCCACGTACGTAAAGCACATCTTATAGCTGTCCCCACTGAACATCAAGTTGATAGGAGTATACTTTGATGGTGCTTTTCAAAGAACAATTTTCTTGCCATATCAATCATCTCCTTTCATTTGGGATTGATGTATCTGCAGTAGGAAAAGGGGGAAATATTTCTTCTTACAACCGACCGATGATCCAGGTTTTCAAGTTACGGGGGGCGCACTTAAAATAATCGCGCCGAGTGGAGCGAGGCACGACAATTTTGGGGGTATTTCGTGTGAAAAATAACGATTTTACGCAAAAAAATCATATTTTTTCCAATTTTAGGGGGGATTCCCCCCCCCTCTGGATCCGCCCCTGATCACTTCTAACGCACTTGACGCATTAAGACTTGCTGCAAACTCTCCTTTACATGTATAGTGTAGATTGTGTCATCATCCTTAAAAGAGACACTTATTAACGCTCTATCCTAAGGGCGAGTCGCATGTTGATTCGCCGCCCCCCCCCCCCCCCCANNNCGCCTAAAAAACCCAACAACAGTGGATACCCCTTTCAGTTAGGAGTTATGCCCTGCAGTGAAGACAATAAATCTGAATTCTAAATCACGTAAATGTGATAATTTATTTTCTATAGTCTTAACAGTTGACATAACAAAGAACATAACAAATCAACAAGATACTTCATCTTTATATTTATCAATCACACAGTATACTGCCAATTGTGTTCCATGTACCTTTTTTACTTCCTTCTGTAAATGTTATTATCTGATCTGCATTAAACATATAATGTGTTGATGAATCAACTTTTGTCCCGGCCGTCACTGTAGCAGGACTACCATTATGATTAGTAGCTTTATAATAATTAGCATTTCCATTATTATCGATCCGAAACGTAGATTTACTGTTCTCTATTCTAGTTACTTCATAATTTGAGAATAAGAATAAGTCGTTGTTGTCATTGAGTATCGCGGCATCAATTGTTGATGGGACAGTTACTCCATAATAAGCGTTTGTTGACTTTATTTGTGTAGATGTACTTCCCGTAGTCATGCTTGTATACACGTATGCATTGCTGTCTGTAATAACAAATGATGAAATAGTTAGGAATGAGATATAATATATGGGTGTATAACACTACCAGAGCATCTGGATTTCTATTGTTGCACTATCCATAGTTTTATGTGTATTGTTTATCTACTATTGTTTGTTTGTCCATTTTCATATACCCATTGTATGGTCTTGTCTTTCTAATAACGTGGGGCCCGGGTGGCTCAATGAGTTTGGTCGTTCGGTCTGTGTACGGTTTTTCATTACAAATATAACACAACCGGACACAATTTCAAAGGATACTATTATGTCTTACACAAGTTCCTTCTTCACATACAATTATTACATGTATGATTTCAAACGTGTCCAACATGTCGCCAAACACACACGTTAATGGGGTCATGCTACTTGTGTCATCTGCATTCGTCTTAACTGAGTAATAAAACGTGTCCAACATGTCACCAAACACACACGTTAATAGAGGCATGCTACTTGTGTCATCTACATTCGTCTTAACTGAGTAATAAAACGTGTCCAACATGTCACCAAAGACACACGTTAATAGGGTCATGCTACTTGTGTCATCTGCATTCGTCTTAACTGAGTAATAAAACGTGTCCAACATGTCACCAAACACACACGTTAATAGAGTCATGCTACTTGTGTCATCTACATTCGTCTTAACTGAGTAATAAAACGTGTCCAACATGTCGCCAAACACACACGTTAATAGAGGCATGCTACTTGTGTCATCTGCATTCGTCTTAACTGAGTAATAAAACGTGTCCAACATATCGCCAAACACACACGTTAATACAGTCATGCTACTTGTGTCATCTGCATTCGTCTTAACTGAGTAATAAAACGTGTCCAACATGTCACCAAACACACACGTTAATACAGTCATGCTACTTGTGTCATCTACATTCGTCTTAACTGAGTAAGCCAGTGATAATTAAAGCAGAAACTGCTTACCTTTCGGGGGTACCTGAGTCCACTCTCGATTTAAGTGGGGGTTCGTGTTGTTCGATCTTTAGTTTGATGTGTAATGCTTTGTTAATCGTTGTTTGTTCTTTTGGCCATTTTGTTGTCTGTCCTTTGATTTACGGATTCTGAATAATATAACTCTTAACGCCAAGTGAACACATTTTCAGTTATATCATGGCGACAGCCAATCACTTTTGGATGAGATGATGATATCCTCTTTGTATTAGACTAGCACTATATTTGATTTTATAGTACTAGCTCATCGAAACAACAATCTACGAGTAGATTATGTAGCTGCACTTTAATTTATCCTGGACCCGAGACTATCAGTGTTTGCTAAACTAATACTCCTCAGTGATTCGAGACTATCTGTGTTTGCTAAACTAATACTCCTCAGTGATCCGTGCTTAGCAGAGAAGCAGCAAATACCAATTTTGATAGTTTTTGGTTTTACCAGACTTGGGATCGAACCCACGATCTACCATCTTAGAGGTGAGTACACTAATCATTGTACTAGCGAGGCGGTTCCTCTCGATTCTTTTATTAATGTTTAACGTCAAATTGCAGTATTTTCACGCATCGTGCGCACTAAATTCAATATCTACGTTTTTCTTTGAAAGTTATATGCATAACAAGAAAGTTATCAAATACTAAATAAGGGTAATAACAAAATTACCGAACACCGAGTAATCTTCCAAAGGGAAATTCAAAACTCATAAATCAATAAAGAGACAAAATCAGTCAACAACCGGGAAACTGGGAAACCGCAATGGCCCTGACTTGGTACAGACATTTCTAAAGAAATGGTGGATTAAATCAGATTTTACGGCCCCAACCTCTCGCTTCCATTACGCTTAAAAGGTTCCGGTTGTCACTATAACAGCATTTATTACAATACTGGAACAAAATAGGTAAATAAATCATGTAGGTAAAATGTGACCATCGGATGAGCTAATGAACGATTATTGTGATTGTCACAACGAAAAATAGAGAGTGACGGATGTGACAGTCGTAACAAGCTATTTCCCATGTTGAGCTGATGCATGTTTTTTTTTCAAACCAAGAACTACACGGGGCACTAAATTGTGATTGGAATAGGGAACTGTTCCGACAGTGCCGTATTTAATCTTTTTATTTTATGGACAATTTAATAGATTAAACATGAAAGTGTCAACCAATTAATAAGTTAATATATCTAAAACTCTGTTTATACTAATATTGAACTTGTTAAAAGAAAACGAAATCAATTTATATTTTAAACGTTACCTCAAACTATGTTGATTATTACCTACTTATGCTATGAAAATCTCTAATTAACAAATTTTCGAAAGCACCCGAGTTCACCCCCGGTTTTTTGTGGGGTCCTAGTATGTGTCTTTACGTTCTGAGTCTCGTGTTGTGATGTCTGTTACGATTTCCTCATAAAAACGATGTTTGGGTCGTCTTAACCCCCTGTTGTTTGGAGTAGGGCCCATGTCTTAACCCCCTGTTGTTTGTAGGAGGGCGCATGTCTTAACCCCCTGTTGTTTGTAGGAGGGCCCATGTCTTAACCCCCTGTTGTTTGTAGGAGG
>MJUT01062886.1:456416-478769 GCA_002080005.1 Gigantidas platifrons
CATGTCTTAACCCCCTGTTGTTTGTAGGAGGGCCCATGTCTTAACCCCCTGTTGTTTGTAGGAGGGCCCATGTCTTAACCCCCTGTTGTTTGTAGGAGGGCCCATGTCTTAACCCCCTGTTGTTTGTAGGAGGGCCCATGTCTTAACCCCCTGTTGTTTGGAGTAGGGCGCATGTCTTATTTACATTATTTGTATTTGTTTGCGTATAGTGGTGTCCAACAAAAAACACATATTGTGTTGTGTTTTTGTTTTATTTTTCTTCGTCTTGTGTACCCTATGTTGCTAGTTTCTGTCAATTGTCCTATTTTGATTGCCCCACCGGTAGTCTCTAATATTTATTTACATACTTACTTCCTTAGTTTGAATGAACCACACGGCATAGGAAGCACATAACAATATACAGTATATTACCTTTGATCAGAACAGTGTTGGTTCCATCAAAATACCCAGCTTCAAGTGAAGATGGACCATCAGTAAATATGTCCGTTATTTTTTCTCGACGGAAATTTGTTGTAGTTAAATCACTGATTGCAGAATAAATTTGTATGTAACCGTCCATGAATAGCCACAATTCATTTAAAGTTGATGCATATATTACTGCGTCTACTGAACAACTATAAGATATAGATTCAACTGTTGTTGTACGGTGTGTTGTTGTCTGAGGAATTGTTGTTGTTTGTGAATCTGTTGTCATCACTGATGTAGTTGTCGGTGAGTTTGTTGTTGCTATCGAATCACTTGTTGTTTGTGAATCTGTTGTTGTCGGCGAGTTTGTTGTTATCGAATCACTTGTTGTTTGTGAATCTGTTGTCGGTGAGTATGTTGTTGTTATCGAATCACTTTTTGTTTGTGAATCTGTTGTCGTCATCACGGATGTAGTTGTCGGTGAGTTTGTTGTTGCTATCGAATCACTTGTTGTTTGTGAATCTGTTGTTGTCGGCGAGTTTGTTGTTGTTATCGAATCACTTGTTGTTTGTGAATCTGTTGTTGTTATCGAATCACTTGTTGTTTGTGAATCTGCTATTGTCATCACTGTTGTCGGTAAATCTGTTGTCGAATAACTTGTTGTTCTTAAATCTGTAGTCGTGATATCAGACAGTGTTGTCATCTGATCTGTTGTCTTTTCACGTGTTGTCAAGATCGTTGTTGTAGAGTCTGTTTGTTGTCCATTTGATGTTGTAGGGATATCAATATTAGTGGTTACCGCAATAAGGTTACAATGTTCGTCAAACTGTAAATAATATAATGATAAATGTTTAATAAACCATGAATGATGAATACCCAGAATTCCGAAGGGATATTCTAATAAACGTACGATGATCCGAATGCAAAAAAAAACAAAAAAACAATAATATGACAGTATGAATATAAATGTACCACAAAGGGGAAAACGGACAACACGAAATCACAATAAACCGATGACGGGACCATGTGCGCCGGAAGTTAGCATTTATTTTTAATTAACCGCGCCCGTCCTATTCCCCACAAACACGTTGGAAACAAAAGTTTTAAGTAAACGTTAGAGAAAATCGAAGGGGCAATCAAGAATGGACAATCCGGAGAAACTTGCCATATTGAGTACATAAGATACAAGCCGAAGACAAACAACACATACAGCTAAAAAGATGAGCAACACAGACCCCACCAAAAACGGAGGTAAGCCCATGTGCTCGCAAAGGTTACGCAATTCAAATTGGAAACATGTCAACAATCAGTAGACATCCTTATAAATTTGGTGCTTTCTGCATATTTCTAAACTAACTGAACATATCCAAGAAGAGTTTGAAGATACCAAAGGGGCAATGAGAAGCCGTATATCGAAGAAGAACAGACAACACAATGGCCAAAAGAAAAGGTACAAAAGGACAAACAACGATCTACAAAACATACATATAAAACTTAAGATCGAGTAACACGAACCCCACTCGCGGGTGAACTCGGGTGCTCCGGAAGGGTACACAGTTCCTGCTCCACAAGTGGCACCCGTCGTGTTAATCTAGTTACAAACCCGGTACTAAATCGCGAATGAGGAAGGGACCGGGAAGTGATTACGACAATTGGAACTTATCCGTGGTCATTTGTGACAGATATTCCATAACGGGCAACCAAGTCATGGTAACTTCAATTTTACCAAAAGGAACCCTTGGTTCAGTAGCTGCCTTTTCAGCAGCAACCCTCTATCAAGTAAATCCTGATAGAAACCACAAGTTCTGGAATATCGTATCATCTGAGATATATATACTCCATATGCAGGTGCTGCTGGAATGTTGCTACATATAAATGGAAACTTCACAGTGGGGAAATTGAAATCATCTCTTTTGTCGTAAAGTTTCGTTCTTAAATTACCCTCACTGTCGATTTCGAGGTGTAGGTCAAGGTATGAAGCAGACCTATCTGTGTCTGTGGTATCCTTTATTTCAAGCTCAATGGGATAGATGCGATCAACAAAATCACCAAACCTAGAATTATTTAGTGAAAGGACATCATCTTTATAGCAGAATGTGAATTTAAAGGATCGGGCTAGCTTCTTTTCGTTTTTCTTGAGAAGCCCCTGTATGAATTCTACCTCATACGAATAACGGAACAAGTCGGCGAGAAGAGGAGCACAGTTTGTACCCATAGGTATGCAAGACTGTCTGTTGAAAAACACGTACACCAAACATAACAAATATGACAAGTTGTTCAATCTGAATAAAATAATAAAATAATATATGGTAGTTTCTAAAAAACCACTACTCTGTAATTATGCTGTCTCCAAAATATCCCAGTATTATAGAAATACGATATACAGTGAAACCTCATTACGTCAGACTTGAATATACCAGTGGTTTTCATTCGAATTAACCAAGTATTCGAGGCAACCAAAGTAAACAAATTCAATAACTACTATATACGGATCATGTTTACTTCGAGCTATCAAAGAAAAATATCCAATTTCGAGATGCCGACGTTCGGCAACAATAAATTAACGTTTAAATGTATTGTTATAAAAATACGTCCACTAAAGTACATGCACTCATTTATTATTATTCAAATAAAGATTAAACAGTGATAGTGATCAATTTCACCAGCATCAACAAAACGAACAATCATTTCTCATCGCAACTGAACTCACTGAACACAACGACCTATTACGTTGGAAATACATGTCTTGGTTTGGGGCAGGCACAAATAAGTGATCCAAACTCTCCCCTTCTATTCTCTTCTTTCGTAATTCCCTCCTGTATGGGAGCACTCGGACTCAACCATAAAAAACGTGCACATATCCGCTTTCACTCAAAAAGACCACATGCATATCTGCTATCACAAAAATGAATGACAACATAAACATTGGCAGTATTAGTATTAGATCTTTATATTTCAGAAATAATAGTCAGTGTTTTGTCTGCACGTTTAGTCTTTAAACATAATTCATTATACATAGCAAATAAGGGTAATAGCAAAATTACCGAACTCCGAACAATCTTCCAAAGGGAAAGTCAAAACTCATAAGTATATAAACAGACAAAATCAGTCAACAACCTGAAAACTGTGAAAACCGTAATGACCCTGACTTGGTTCAGGCATTTCCAAAGAAATAGTGGGTTGAATCAGATTTTAAGGCGCCAAACCTCCCGCTTTCATTCAAAGGTTCCGGTTGTCACTATGACAGTATTTATAACAATACTGGAACAAAATATGTAAAATAGTAGTCAACGCAGTATAAATCCCCACTCTTCACTGACTTCAACTTATCATCAATCATATGTAAAGTTTAGAAACAATTAATTTATTGTTCTCTTTTTATATACGTGTGGCTTATTGTCCTTGATATTAAAGCGGTATTATCAGGTGTCTTTTGATCTGGTTGCTTATTGTATTTTAATAGCATTTTGAACATCAAAATAACAGAATGAAAGGACGAAACAATAATATATCATCATCAACAATTATCTTAACAGTTTGATCAACAATTAAAACAAAGTGGTAAAAATAAATACAAAATCAACATCAACATCACACAAGATCATACTTTGTTGTAGCTGATCACAAGTTATTCTGCACTTTGACAAGACTACAGAATTCCATTAACTAATTGGACAAGACCTATGAAAAGACAAAATACCAAATTAATTGTAATGTCCAAACAAAATGTAGATATCAAAATTAGTGCACACGGCGCGTTTCTGCAACGAAACACTCATAATCAGGTACGCTAACCTCTGCTATGTTTGTTGTAGATAATGAATGTAAAATACAGAAGGGTAGGCAGAAGACGTACATCGAAGAACAAGCAACAGAATGACCAAAAGAAAAAGGACATATGGAAAAACAATGATCTACAAAACACTGCACAGAAAACTAAAGATCGAACAACATGAATCCCACTATAAAACAGGGGTGAAGTCATGTGTTCCGGAAGAGTTAACACTTCCTGCTTCACACGTAACACCCGCTGTGTTACTGGTAAACGATAGGAAATCGTGTTGGACACATGTATACGAAAATAAATAAATGTAAATATAGAATAAAATAAATTATTGGGTAAGATATAAAACAGAGATTTTTGTATTAGAACTTAAGCTGATAAAATATACAAGCTTGTACCCTTCTTAGTATTGAGAAAGGGCGATGATGAGATCAAGCTTCTAATAGAAAAGGGAATGCGCACGAAATTCCCACCGGTCGCTCTGTTATAATCCTTACTTTACTATATATTAGGAAATTTGTATCAAATTTTATATGGTACCACAGAAACATTAGACAACAACGGAACAGCCAAAGCTATGTACAATCTACCATCACACCACCGAAAGAGTCAGCATCATTATTAAATCAACGACGTGGCTTAATGCTAGCCAACCGCACCAATATTTCGCATGATCCAGAACAACAACAAAAAAGAGTCTATTATGACATTTCCGAAACCACCCGTAGACTGGTAAAACAATTCCGCAAATTACCGCAACACTCACAGAAACACCAGTTACTACTCCTATCACTGAACAACAGCCAAAGGTAAGAAAAGTTTCAAGATACCAAATGGGTAAGCAGAAGCCGTAAATCAAAGCACAGACAAGACAATGGCCAAAAGACAAAGAACAAGACGATATACAAAACATTACGCAGAAAACGAAAGATCGAGCAACACCTTGTGTGGACTCAGATCATCCGGAAGGGTAAGCAGTTCCTGCTCCACATGTGGCACCCATCGTGTTAGTTTTGTTACAAATCCGGTGATTACTGATTTGATATTAATGAAATAAACTATCCACATGAGCAATACATTGTGTGTCCACTTTCAAAGTATACCGGACTCTCCATTAAAGAGTGCAACTTTTATTTTTAAATCTGAGGACATAGAAATCGTCTTTGCAAAATTTAAACAAGACATGGCAGTGGTGTTAACGAGTGAAATACCAACTCTTACAAGTAAATAGGTATATATGTCGAGCCTAAAACTGGTTAAAATTTATATTCTGTCATGATAACATATGTATTCATTTAAATTGTGGCCGAACTGAACACACGTGATTTTCTGGAGGTAGTCTGGTTTTATCCAATACAACTGACAGCTTGGTTGGGTCACTCCCAGTTAAGACTTCAAAATATGAAAACTATACTCTACTAAATTACGTTGTGCAGTAATATAAACGTAATATACCAATTCCGAATGACTCATGGAAACATTATCGGTGAAGTAGGTTAGAAGAATATCCATATCGACTCTTTTAAAATGACGTTTTGTTACATTATGTGATGTCGGACAAAACAGATAGCAGAACAATGAATTTAATCAATTCATTTTGCATTTTTGTAAACGATTTCTGTTCATGTATATCTATTACTTACATCAGCAACATTGAGTGTTTCATGCTAAATAAAACTCATTGTTACTAAAGAGGATTTACGTTAAACAGATATAATAGAAAATAGTTTATCTACTTTAGCTGCCGATATTCTCATTGTTATTGAAAACCGATGGTTATGACAGTGCTTCCGGTAAACCTGCTTATCTAATGTTTCAATATATGCAAGAAATTGATTACACTATGTATGCGTATGAAACAATAATTTACGTGATTAAGTCACATGACATGAACATTTTGAAGAGATAATTAGAATCCGTAAATTGAAGAAGGATAGAAAATACAATAACCACGAGAAAATGAGATAAAAAGACATACAACGATTAACAAAACACTTCACAGAAAACAATGATTCACAAAAATGATACACAGAAAACAATGATTCACAAAACACTACACAGAAAACAATGATTCACAAAAACAATACACAGAAAACAATGTTTCACAAAAACAATGCACAGGAAGCTAAAGAATGAGCAACACAAACTCCACACAAAAACAGATAGTAAATTCGGGTGCTTCAGATAAACGTTCACATATCCCCTTTCACTCAAAAAGACCACATACATATGGACTATCACAAAAATGAATGACAACATAAACATTGGCAGTATTAGTATTAGATCTTTATATTTCAGAAATAATAGTCAGTGTTTTGTCTGCATGTTTAGGCCTTAAAAAGAATTCATTATACATAGCAAATAAGGATAATAACAAAATTATCGAACTCCGAACAATCTTCCAAAGGGAAAGTCAAAACTCATAAGTATATAAACAGACAAAATCAGTCAACAATCGGAAAACTGAGAAAACCGTAATGACCCTGACTTGGTACAAGCATTTCCAAAGAAATGGTGGGTTGAATCAGATTTTAAGGCGCCAAACCTCCCGCTTTCATTATGGTTCAAAGGTTCCGGTTGTCACTATGACAGTATTTATAACAATACTGGAACAAAATAGGTAAAATAGTGGTCAACGCAGTATAAATTTCCCCACTCTTCATTGACTTCAACTCATCATCAATCATATGTAAAGTTTAGAAACAATTAATTTATTGTTCTCTTTTTATATACGTGTGGCTTATTGTCCTTGATATTAAAGCGGTATTATCAGGTGTCTTTTGATCTGGTTGCTTATTGTATTTTAATAGCATTTTGAGCATCAAAATAACCAACACAATGAAAGGACGAAACAATAATATATCATCATAAACAATTATCTTAACAGTTTGATCAACAATTAAAACAAAGTGGTGAAAATAAATCCAAAATAAACATCAACATCACACAAGATCATACTTTGTTATAGCTGATCACAGGTTATTCTGCACTCTGACAAGACTACAGAATTCCATTAACTAATTGGACAAGACCTATGAAAAGACAATATACCAAATTAATTGTAATGTCCAAACAAAATGTAGATATCAAAATTAGTGCACACGACGCGTTTCTGCAACGAAACAATCATAATCAGGTACGCTAACCTCTGCTATGTTTGTTGTAGATAATGAATGTAAAATACAGAAGGGTAGGCAGAAGACGTACATCGAAGAACAAGCAACAGAATGACCAAAAGAAAAAGGACATATGGAAAAACAATGATCTACAAAACACTGCACAGAAAACTAAAGATCGAGCAACATGAATCCCACTATAAAACAGGGGTGAAGTCATGTGTTCCGGAAGAGTTAACACTTCCTGCTTCACACGTAACACCCGCTGTGTTACTGGTAAACGTTAGGAAATCGTGTTGGACACATGTATACGAAAATAAATAAATGTAAATATAGAATAAAATAAATTATTGGCTAAGATATAAAACAGAGATTTTTGTATTAGAACTTAAGCTGATAAAATATACAAGCTTGTACCCTTCTTAGTATTGAGAAAGGGCGATGATGAGATCAAGCTTCTAATAGAAAAGGGAATGCGCACGAACTTCCCACCGGTCGCTCTGTTATAATCCTTACTTTACTATATATTAGGAAATTTGTATCAAATGTTATATGGTACCACAGAAACATTAGACAACAACGGAACAGCCAAAGCTATGTACAAGTACAATCTACCATCACACCACCGAAAGAGTCAGCATCATTATTAAATCAACGACGTGGCTTAATGCTAGCCAACCACACCAATATTTCGCATGATCCAGAACAACAACAAAAAAGAGTCTATGATGACATTTCTGAAACCACCCGTAGACTGGTAAAAAATTCTGCAAATTACCACAACACTCACAGAAACACCAGTTACTACTCCTATCACTGAACAACAGCCAAAGGTAAGAAAAGTTTGAAGATACCAAATGGGTAATCAGAAGCCTTTCATCGAAGCAGAGACAACACAATGGCCAAAAGACAAAGAACAAGACGATATACAAAACATTACACACAAAACACCTTGTGTGGATTCAGATCATCCGGAGGGGTAAGCAATTCCTGCTCCACATGTGGTACACCATCCTGTTAGTCTTGTTACAAACCCGGTGATTACTGATTTGATATTAATGAAATGAACTATCCACATGAGCAATACATTGTGTGTCCACTTTCAAAGTATACTGGACTCTCCATTAAAGAGTGCAACCTTTATTTTTAAATCTGAGGACATAGAAATCGTCTTTGCAAATTTAAACAAAACATGGGAGTTGTGTTACCGAGTGAAATACCAACTCCTATAAGTAAATAGGTATATAATTCGAGCCTAAAACTGGTTAAAATTTATATTCTGTCATGATAACATATGTATTCATTTGAATTGTGGCCGAACTGAACACACGTGATTTTCTGCAGGTAGTCTGGTTTTATCCAATACAACTGACAGCTTGGTTGGGTCACTCCCAGTCAAGACTTCAAAATATGAAAACTATACGGTACTAAATTACGTTGTGCAGTAAAATAAACGTATTCTAATATGGCGTCCTTCAAACGCTTTGAATCCAAACCCGTGGTAAAAATAATATATACCTACAGCCATTGTAATTTATGACGTCATTGACAATTTATAGCGATATTTTACCAATTTTTACATATTAGAATCGAAATAATACATGGAAGCCATATGTATATATTGTTTTTGCCACGGGTAGACCCTTTTTGTCAGCTTTTTACCCCTCGCTAACGCTCGGTATAAAATTTTGTGACATAAAGGGCCTACCCGTGGTAAAAACAATATATACATATGGCTTCCATGAATTATTTCTTAAATATACCAATTCCGAATGACTCGTGGTTTTGGTATTCAAAGAAGTTCTTTACAAAATACAGAAGATTTAGGTCAAAGTAGTCCATTACAACATTATCGGTGAAGTCGGTTAGAAGAATATCCATATCGACTCTTTTAAAATGACGTTTTGTTACATTGTGTGATGTCGGACAAAACAGATAGCAGAACAATGAATTTAATCAATTCAGTTTGCATTTTTGTATAAAATTTCTGTTCATGCATATCTATTACTTAAATCAGCAACATTGAGTGTTTCATGCTAAAAGAAAACTCATTGTTACTAAAGATGATTTACGTCAAGCAGATATAATAGAAAATAGTTTATCTACTTTAGCTGCCGATATTCCCATTGTTATTGAAAACCGATGGTTATGACAGTGCTTCCGGTAAAGCTGCTTATCTAATGTTTCAATATATGCAAGAAATTGATTACACTATGTATGCGTATGAAACAATAATTTACGTGATTAAGTCACATGACATGAAAATTTTGAAGAGATAATTAGAATCCGTAAATTGAAGAAGGATAGAAAATACAATAACCACGAGAAAATGAGATAAAAAGACATACAACGATTAACAAAACACTTCACAGAAAACAATGATTCACAAAACAATACACAGAAAACAATGATTCACAAAAACAATACACAGAAAACAATGATTCACAAAAATGATACACAGAAAACAATGATTCACAAAACACTACACAGAAAACAAAGATTCACAAAAATGATACACAGAAAACAATGATTCACAAAAACAATACACAGAAAACAATGATTCACAAAAACACTACACAGAAAGGTAAAGAATGAGGAACACAAACCCCACAGAAAAACAGATAGTGAACTCGGGTGCTTCAGAAAGGTAAGAAATTTCTGCTTCACTAGTAGCACCCGTCGTATTACTCTTGTTACAAAACTGTTGAGCGATTTTCGAGAGTGGACGGTCAGAAAAACCTTGACACTAAGAAACAGGTCAAGAAATTCACATTGATGTTGATATTAACCCTTCGTATGCAAGTGGAACAAGAAAGTAATTGGGAAATCAAAGTATTCGAAGCAAAGATATATTTGAAAGGAAAAGTAATGGGCAACAATCTCACCAATATCAAACACGAACAAATACCTCTCACCTCAATTCATTGACCCCCCTCCCTCCCCCACACACACACACACACCCACACGACATATGTCGGTGGAAATAGAAGTCCTGTCTTTACAGACACAAAAATCAGTTAATGGGCTATCAAGCATCCACTTCCGACATAGATGCACACAAACAGTAAAATAAATCTGCACAAACTAACAATAAGTATATAATCTGAAATATATTGAACAGCATGTAGAAGAATATGTATGTATTTAATATCGGATGCAAGTTTTTTTTAACAGCGTATAAACGTCGAATTATGTAAGATTTCAAAATATGCATGTTGTCAAGAAGAAGAAGAAGAAGAAGAAGAAGAGACAACACAAAAGAATAAGGACAAAAGCACCGATACTGATCAACAAAAACACGACACAGAAAACAAAAGATTGAGCAACACGAACCCCACTAATATATGTGACAGGAGAAACTAATCCTTCTGGACTACCCGATGTCACTGCCGGTACTTTCGTATTGTTTGGTTTATATATATACTGTGCATATTATTATGTCTTTTGTCTTGTGTACCTGTTGTACTTTTACGAATGTGTAACAGTTTTATATAGTTCAATGCTTTATGAAGGTTTACTGTGAACGACATAGGTACGAGTTGATAGTTTAATGTATATGGATACCATTTATAACATAAATCAAAAAGATCCTTGTGGTATTGAGTATTATCTTATATATTACCATCATTTTTTTTTTATAAAATATTATTTAGATATCCAACCATTTAGTTAGTTGTATTTCAAAGTATTTTGAATCGTTCATTTAATAAAGCCGACCTTTACAAATTATGTTGATAGACATCTAACACAATTAATATTGAAAGTAAATCAGGTACAAAAAGTGGAATGTTTGAAATACAAGGACTATCATACAATTTGTTTAAAACAATACTTTATCAAGAATATATTATTGATTTGAAATTATATTGAAAAATATTTTTTACATACAAATGTATAACATAAAAGACGAGTAGTGTATTGTATCATATCATTTCACTGGTAGAGATTTCAGTTTATAATGACAAGAAGAGTTTGAAGATATCAAAGAGGTATTCAGAATCCGTAAATCGAAAAAGGGACATACAACACAATGGCCAAAAGAACAAACAACGATCTACAAACGCTATACAGAAAACTAAAGATCGAGCGACAAGACCCCCACTAAAAACCGGAAGTGAGTCAGGTGCTCCGTAGACTCAATTTTCCATTTTTGTTTTTATATTTGTTTGTTTGTTTGATGTTGTTTTTATTTTGTAAATAATAATAAAGCGTAGATATCTAACTTAGTGCGCACGACACGGTTTTAGAATAACCTTCATCAGGTACGTTACTGGAATAACCTTCATCAGGTACGTTACTGGAATAACCTTCATCAGGTACGTTCTGGAAATCAAAATATTGAAAAGCCAAATAATTTGGAAGTTTTTCGGAGCAAGTAAACAAATGGGCCTATACAGGATATCAATATTCAGCTACGGTTGTCTATGCTCGACAGCTACGGTTGTCTATGCTCGACAGCTACGGTTGTCTATGCTCGACAGCTACGGTTGTCTATGCTTGACAGCTACGGTTGTCTATGCTCGACAGCTACGGCTGTCTATGCTCGACAGCTACGGTTGTCTATGCTTGACAGCTACGGTTGTCTATGCTTGACAGCTACGGTTGTCTATGCTTGACAGCTACGGTTGTCTATGCTCGACAGCTACGGTTGTCTATGCTTGACAGCTACGGTTGTCTATGCTCGACAGCTACGGTTGTCTATGCTTGACAGATTCATATAAGAAATTTTCTAGCTTACTGAATTTTGGTTGTTGACCATTTTGTTCACTATTATTTGACACATGTAAAATGAACACTTTTTCACAATAAAATAATTGTATACAATTTTTTTTTTACTTTTGACGCGCCGTTGTCGGTAAGATTTTATAGTGAAAAGGCATAGCATAAGATTATACAAAAATCGTTTGATGTTTATATAGACAATATTAGTACAGTGTCTTAAAATATAAAGCTTAAAGGTGTATGATGCCTACAAACGGGAATACAGGCGAGGTACACATAATTAGACAATATAGGTATGGTGTCTTTTTATATGAGATTTATTTGGATGAGGCTAAGAATCAGGGGTAGTGCGAGGCTCTGCCGAGCAGTCCCCCTGTTTCGTGCCGAATACAAATAAATCTCATATAAAAAGACATCATACCTATACTGTCTTTATACTGCCATACTATATTTTTTTTCTCACTGTTTTCTATATTTAAAAAATAATTAAATTTCGTATTCCCCGTCATGGGCCCCATTTAAAAAATGTTTTATACAGGACATTGTCCAGTATAAAGCAAACGTTCCAAAAAGGGGCATGTCCTAAATGCTTTATACAGGACATAAACAAAAGTTTATACGACCCCCTTTATCAATGCTGTAAAGTTACCAATTGCAGAATAAATTTTAAGACACTGCATTAATATTGTGTCTATCCTGCAGAACAATCACTGTAATCCATCGACTTTTATATTTTGAATTAAATAGTAAAATTATATAATTATCCCTTGCATGTTCCTTTTGATATTTTTTGTCATCAGGTAACATGTGACAGGGGTACCAGAAAAAGCGATTTTTCGGTCAGTAACAGTATATAACAAAAATGGATCCAGTCAATGCAATTTGCCAGCTCAAATAGACCAAGTGCAGGATAAAGTATTAACAGTATAATAAGTGAAAAAAGTACTTTATATTCTACTGTGTCATATCTATTCTTAAATTTACATGAAATAAAGATTCAACTCCCAACATGACATCTGTGGCATATAAGTTCACCAAGAATAGATTACCCTAATTATAATTATAATAATTAACGTAATTAGAAGAACACGACATCTTTACATGAAGGTTATTTTCATGTCAACTAGCTCTCCATAAAAATAGTCCCCCGACAGCTGTAACGACAGATTATCTGTCAAATAATAAATTAACTCTTCACTGTGTTTTTTTAATTATATTAAAACATTCATCTACTTCATAGTTTATGTTGATTTTTGGTCCGTAGTATTACTTTCTGATGCATGATGGGAAGATGAAACTATGCAAATGTATAGAATAAGAACCAAAACAAATAAACCCCGAACATTACACACGAAAGACCCTTATGATATAAAATTTCAAGAACAAATAAATCGTGGTTATAATACGCAACTCCTAACTGCAACTCCGAATCATTGGTACATGTGAAGATTCACAGTGCTCAAACCCACAGAGGTGCAAGTGTGTTACCTGGTGGAAGGTAAGGAATGCCCATACGATGGGGGTTTGCTTTGTCCGGTTATAATACGGAAATTCTGACAGAGCACCATATGGGATAACGTATTTGGAGAAAGTAACATTTTTGGAAGATTTCTACAAAGAGGGGGTGCACTGTAACCATTACAAAAAAAAATTAAATTACTATTCATCCCTTCATGCTTTTCCAGTGTCAGTGAAATGTAATTGCCCCAATTGTCGCATTCCTCTCTGATTGCTCTATGGTTTTTTTTTTTTATATAGATGGTTGAACTTGTTCTCTCCTGAATATGCATGAAATATTTTCTGCTGAAAGTTAAGAATTCATTCAATTAACAACACTTCCGAATAATTCCCACGATTGTAATTTAGATCTTTATCAACCTTTGAGTGTATGGTGAAACATGGAATAAATACATTAACAATGAATTAATGTATCTCATACATGTACTGTGTCAACCTGTACTTCGTGTATTTAGATATTGTGCGCAACCGTTTTGTTTTAGCATTAACAAAATCGTTCTTATCAGCGTGTTGCAAATATCATGTGTTTTATTGTAAAAATAAAATGGACAGGATTAGGTTTGTACCATGAGTGATAGCTAAAAAGGCAACGAATAATTTATGGGGTCTATTTGGTGTTTTGAGTTATCGAGTGCATATTTTGATACGATCTGAAGCAAATGCCGTTTGCTGATTGGGTGAGAAGGATTTCACTACAAGCGACGCAACTGACAAAATCCAGCAGATGACAACTTGTCCCGGAATAACGACATTACAGTTAGCGCTGCTAGGGATGAAGAGGAGGGGGTGTAACCTTTGATCCTTTGATGAGACCTGGAGGACATGTGTAGGATGAAGAGATAAAAGTACTGCTAAACTGCAGGCTAGGGATCGTCTCAATACTTTTACATGTAAACGATACCCCTTCGAGATATAATATTTGAACCTATTATACATTTACTGTGGATCACAGCCCCTCTGAAAAATGTGTTCTCTGGTTGTACAGGACTCAAAAAGGTAATAGTTAATAGTCGTTTGTGTCCTTTTGCAAGGTAACATTTTCGATCCCACCAATCACCTACCTTCATCTCTGTACACGATGTCCTCATTTACATCCAGTCCTGAAAACATGTTGTGTATTTAGTTCATCGCGCACAACCAGTGGAATCCCCCCTTTCCGAATGAGTCGTATCATGCATCTGAGAAACTATGTCTATTTCTATACCGAAGATCCCTCCGGGCTGAATATTTTATGCACCCCTCCCTCATTAAACACGAGTAAAATCGCAATTTATTTTTAACAATATATTATGAACATAAATGGAACACAAGGCTTCAAATGGATAGAATTTGTGAAATCTACCTTTGATTAAATTCGGTTTAGTTTTATGTATTCTGCTCAACAATATGCAAGTGCTAATTGGCTAAAACCTTATGCCAAACAGATCTTACGTGATCAATTCATCCAAAAATGGAATTCTGTTCTGGCAAATACATCAAGGGGACAATTCTATCTGTCATTTAAAAGTCATTTTATTATTGAACCCTATTTATTAATATTAAAACCTATTCATAGAATGTTTATTACCAAACTCCGATTATCCATTATAAAATTCACGATAGCAATTGTACGCTGGAGAAATGTACCTAAAGCTAATAGACTTTGCAGTAAATGCACAACTGGTATGATTGGCGGTGAGTTCCACTATTTGTTTATTTGTCAGTGTAAAGAAGTAGTTGAAATTCGTAATAAATTTATTCCAAGTTACTATATAAATAACCCAAATGAAAACAAAATGATAGGTTTGTTCAATCTTTCTCACACAGAATTATTTATTAATATATCATTGTTTATTAGAAAAATTAGTGTATTATTTTGAATATGTGTACTCACTATCCCCCATGTTTTTATGTAGTTATTTTTGTTGTTTTCTATTACTAGTATATGTAATTGTATTTAGTGTATTTGCTTTTGTTGCGGACATGTGCGACTGAGTTCTTGAATAAAGAATTTAGAAAAAAAAAAACAATTAATATAATCGTCGATTCTTGTTGGATACATATATTTTTTGTACATTTTCCTTTCTTCTACCATCGATAAGACATTTACCGAACTTGACTTTGAGTAACATGGCGGGTGTCTTATTATTTTTTTTTTTTATCCTTCTAGGCTCATCCTTGGGGTTTTTTGGTTAGGTCCGTGTTGCTCATTTTTTAATTTTTCTGTATTGTGTGTGTGTTTTTTTTTTTTTGGTTCTTTGTTTTGTTTTTTGCTCTTTTTTTCGGTATCTTGTGTACTTTGTTGCCTGTAACTCTTGATTGTCCATTCTTTATGTTCCCCGTTTATTACTTACAAGAAAAAGTCAAAATTCGTCAAAACATAAACCTAGGTAAATTCCCGGAACGGGTGTACATTGACATGAGGTCACTACGTATATTTTATTTATTCGTAATCACCTGTCCACAAGGAGCATGGTCTACAATAGACTAATCACAGCATGAACTTAAACACACAAAATTACTACTAAAGTGGCGTTATAATATACTCCTTAGATAATATATAATAAATATACTATTGTCTAAGACTATGTTATAATATTCATTCAACTACAATAGACACCAAGGGACTATGGTCTAGTGCATACCAACTGCATCGGTCGGGTAAAGGTTAGCTTGTTCGTCTCGAGTGCGGTATATTGAGGGTTCGAGTGCCGATCTGGTTAAACTAAAGACTATAAAATTGATAAGTGTTGCTTCTCCGCTAAGCTCGCAGCATTAAGGGGAAAGAGCAAAGACTGGTTGGCACGGCACCAAGATAATGTGTCCGAGTGGGGCGACATGTCTATCTGTTCGTTCAAAT
Organism: Gigantidas platifrons; assembly: GCA_002080005.1. Taxonomy (NCBI): domain Eukaryota; kingdom Metazoa; phylum Mollusca; class Bivalvia; order Mytilida; family Modiolidae; genus Gigantidas; species Gigantidas platifrons. The sequence continues at coordinate 472,801 of MJUT01062886.1, forward strand.
GCTAGCACTATAAAAATCAAACTAAGCGTGTTGGTTTATTACACCGCGGACCTCATCACCATCTCATTGAAAGTTAACTTGTTCTCGCCATGATATGGTTGAAAAATTGCTAAATTGGCGTTAAGCAACAATCATTCACTCTAGTAGATATTAGTTCTCCTCGTGTCTAATATATGAAGTATACGAAATTCCATACATAAATATCAAGAATTCCTTATATAGATTTAAACGCATTTTGTGTTTTTAAATTATTTGTCAATTCTTTTCTGACATATAATAAAAGTTGTTACTTTTTATTTTGTGGAAATGGTATCTTAACAGAATGTAAAATAAGTTATTATTGGTTTTTTTTTAAGTTCCATCAGAATAACGTTTTCATATTTCCTTTTAAAAAATTTGCTATTTCCACTTTAAAGGAAGTTATTTATTTACATAAAATTTTTACTTTAAAAAAAAAAAAAATTAAACGCCTACTAAAAAAGTGTTTGAATATCTTTATTTATGTTACTTACCTTGCTTAATAAATAAGTTTTAATAAATGTCTTTTTATCCGAATTAAAAATATATCTTGCAGAGGTGATGTTAAATAAGTAACACTCAGTTAATCTAGAATCGACTCTGACTGCTTGAAATCCTTCACACAAATCGTCCGACAAACATTTAGAGGCACACCCTATTGTATTATACGTTCTTAGAACAACATTATGGGAAAACGAACAATTCATTTTGTAAAAATAATCCGTAAAAATATTTTGGCAAAGTACAGACCCGCCATATATACAGTTGTACATTATATAAACAGAAATAGGGAAACTGACACACTTCCCGCAGCTCATCGTTCACAAAACGCAAATAATTATCTAATCTAATTATTGATAATTAGCCAGATTTAGCTATATCCTGTGTGTCACGACTACTTCTTTTTCATACTCGTTAGCCAATAATATTCCAATGAAGAATTCGTGTTAGTTGTCAATTTCATTAAGATTATGAGTGATCTAACGTAATTAAAGCGATTACCCTTATTTATCGGAATCGTTGGTATAAAGTCAATTACATTATTGGATAGCCCGTTTTCATTCACTTTCTATTGATATTGTTCTGATCCTTGGCTCTGACATACTTTATAATTTATTGCCCGTTTTCATTCACTTTCTATTGATATTGTTCTGATCCTTGGCTCTGACATACTTTAGAATGCATTGCCCATTTTCATTCATTTTCTATTGTTATTCTGGTCCTCGGCTATGACATACTTTATAATTTATTGCCCGATTTCATTCGCTTTCTATTGATATTGTTCTGGTCCTTGGCTGTGACATACTTTAGAATTTATCCTGCAATGACAGCATTTACCGACCAATATAGCCTGCCCAATATTTTTTTTTTGATATTGGTCAGTTATAAATAGAATAAAATTTTATATTTGGCAAACTCATCGGGGCACATTGGGGGATATTGTTTTCAAATACATACACAAAATTATTTCAAATACTTTTATCATCGTCCAGTAAACGTTTATTTACTATTTAAAATTGCAGGATAAATACAATATATGTGCACTGTCGAAGCATATAGGTAAATATGTGTATTCGGCACGAAACGTGGGAAGAGGCTCGGCGAAGCCTCGCCTTTTCCCCCGTTTCTAAGCCTCATACACATATTACCTGTATGCTTCGACAGTGCACAAGTATTGTATATGTATTGCCCGTTTTCATTCATTTCCTATTGTTATTATTCTGGTCCTCGGCTATGACATACTTTAGAATTCATAGCTCATTTTCATTCACTTTTGTATTGCTATTATTCCTGTCATTGGCTGTGTTATACTTTAGAATTTATTGCCCATTTTCATTGACTTACTATTTATATTGTTATAGTATCTAGTGACACACTTTACAATATGTAACTCGTTTTTCTACACGAATAGTTCCAATTCCATAAAAAGCATTTAAAAGGGAATATGGAACAACCCAATTCTAAAATCACAACAAACTACTTAGTATAAAAATACCTGTATTTTAAGAACATTATTGAATTTTAGAATTTAATTGTCACATAATTGTTGATGTTGAATATCAAACTTTTTTAAAAGCTAATTGGCCCAACTGGAACGAAGTTGACATCACTTGTCGTCTGCCTCCGTTTTCTCTGTAATCACAATAAATGCGATCAATCTTGGGAGACTGAATGGCAATTTATGGTCCTCAACATTAATTTATTTGAGATTTTCTTCTGATACCGAAGTTGAAGTTGGCTGAAAGGTCAAACTTGTTTTTTTTTTAGATTGGCTGAAATTTCAAAACTCTTCTCAGAAACTGGCAGTATAAACAACAATTAATCAAAGCTGTTTCGGACCAGTAATTTACAGTTCCTTAATAATGTAATTGATTAAAACTCAGATAAATCTAACCCTGACACAGGTAGCCTTAGCCTTAGCCACGGTTATCTTGTTAGGTCCTTTGGTTTACTTGCACCCCCACCCCTTCACTCCACCCCTTCCGAAAGCTTTTGAATAATTTGGCTTTCCAATCTGTTGACGATGAGGGTTTTGAATCATTTGGAGAAAAAAAAACTCCTCCGTAACAACTTAAACAAATATTGCTCCAGTGGCCGCTTTAAAAATTGTGTCGACAGACATGTTCTTCATCCGAAGATGGTGGCTGGTTTATGTAATCTAGGAGCGACCATTTTGCGTTTTAGCCTTTTCCTCCTTTTGATTGTTACAAAAGAAAAGCGCAAAATAGATTGATTTCACCTTTCCGCTTTCGTCTTATCAAATATATATATAGCCTTTGTCCAACAGAAAATTGTTGAATATCTGTTCTTCGAAAGAGTGTTGTCTTTACCATAGCATAGTCTCTAAACAAAATATTTACATTATTATTGTTTGAAAAATCAAAACACATCCATTAGCCAGACAACAGGAGGCATTTACTTATAAATACGATAAGTAATGGCTAATAAAAGCTAACAATAGATCGATTTCTTTGTTATGACAATTGTGTTTAGCTCTGTAAAAGCTAAAAGGTGAAAACGCGAAATAGCCTCTCCCGGCTTTATTTCAAAACACAATACAGTCATAAATATTCCCCGCAACCATTTAATAAATAAACCATTCTTGAAAGGTTATACATACGAGGAACCTTTGAAACGACCTTGTGTCTGATCCAATGTATTTCTATTTGTGTCTACTGGAGTTTTCCATTTTTAATGCGGTCTGTTCGTTTGTCAGTTTATGATGGGTCTGTTTGATATATATCATTTGTATGGTATTACATGTAGTTGCACGGGATAAGCTTTGGCGGTTAATTAAATGAGGGTATACAATGGGACGTTTATACGATATTGTATCGAGATTGCTCACAGTGACTTGAGGAAAAAGGAGGTGTTGAAGTCCTGCATTGATTACTTTGACAATGTTTGATTTATGTAATAATTTAAAATATTATTTGTATGACTATTGTTAATTAATAAAATTTTGCATTCGCATAAAAATATGAAGTTACTGCGAGAAAACAATCCTATATATACTGATTTGTCTCTTATTTCGCCAATTGATAGAGATTAGAAGACAAGTTTTATCTCTCGACCAATCAGAACACTATATTTTATGTTTCTAATGTGTTAAGAATCAGTGACCTTGCGTTCTTAATGAAATTCTTAATAGGTCACAACACAATAGAACTGGTCAGACTCTTAACACCTTAAAGACATGAAATACATTGCTCCAATTAGTCATGGAATCTTAAATTATACTTATCAACAGACAGCAAGGCATTAAAGATAAACAAACATAAATTAGTAACAAATTATTAATTTCTAATTATTTTCTTTTACACAAATCATTTATATTCCATNAGAATCAAATCCCACTAAATAATTTCAGGGTAAAAATTATTCTAAGATATTTTACTAATTGTTCAAATAAAAAATGTTGCAAAAAATCGTGTTTCGATATTAATTTACTAGATAATGGATTAAATAGTAAAGATTTTTTTTTCTGTTGTACAACTTAATCTACAAATTAAATGAATAGGAAAAAATAATTATATTACTGCAAAACTGAATTGAGCCCTCCCCCCCAAAAAAAGAAGAAAACACACACACACACCCAAAACAAAATAAAAAGATGCAAAAAAATGCCAAGGAGGACAATTATAAATAAACATTGTTACGTATTGACAAGTTGCAGATGTTAATCCTATGCACTACTAAAATTATTGGTTATTGGGATTAATTAGTAAACTCTATGGGGTTAACATGAAACATCTTCACAACCTGTGCGATAACCATATCGTCGTTATCTTATAAAATGATACGACCAACTTGTATTTATATTGCGATATTAAAAAAAAATCCATTTTTTTTTCACAACACGTCAAACAAAATAAAATAGAAACACAAAGTTGAATTAAATTACCTCTTCTCGTATTCCTTTTGCGGCAGCTTGAGAGTGACGACACACTTTTGTCTTTCTTCCGCACTGATTCCTTTGTCGGCAAGTTTAAAAAAAATGTTTCAGTGTCAGGCTTTACAACTAATTTCTTCATTTTATACCCGATGGAAGCGACAAATAAGGGATTCACCACAAACTGTTCATTTGTAAAGTGCTTTGCACAAAGCTACTACCNAGTGGGTTAGAATGTTACATAAATTTTTCTTAACAATTAAGAAGTCTCGGCCTTTAGGCCTCGACTTCTTAATTGTTAAGAAAAATTTAGTAACATTCTAACCCTTACATAGAAATAATTTAAATTCGGACGATGTCAAGAGGGAGAATTTAATTGTCTGTATAATTGCTTGACAATAAGTAATATTCATACCATTGTTTTCTGGGTTAAATGGTTCAGCAATCGAACGCGAAGTGTGATATTGTTTAACCGTTTAACGAGGAGGGCGTCGTATAAATGATGTGTAACATGAAGCCATGCAATATCACATCTAGGTTGTTGATTGTTGTACGGCTCTCTGAGAGAAATAGAACTACAGCCTATATTTAAAGTGTGCAATATCTCGTATCTGCGTGTATTATTTCATAGTTCTTAGCTGTTGCTTACATTCTGGTATATAAAAGGTCAAAGGAAAAGAATGCATTTATGTTACAAATATGCTTAAAGCATAGCACAGACCTCTCGTACAGACTTCCAATATAAGCACAGTGATCATACGGGTTGTTTACATAGTGAAACAAATATGGCAGAGAAAGAGATAGATTTTACTGTAGAGCAAAGGGCATATACTAAAATACTGAAGTTGTTGATAATCGGCAACTGACATTAAATATGATTTTGGTGCTCCTGCCCTATCATATCCAACTGTTTTAAGATAGTTTCAGCTTTCTAAGTCGGGCCGGGGACTCCAGAACAGGAAGACCACTGTCGGCTTTTAATGAGAAGTATGTTGATATGGTGCTAGGTCTAATATGTATTGATGCCAGATATACAGTTTAGGAGCTAGCTATGTTATCAGGGATTAATTCGTCAGCGGTTCTAATAATATAAGTAAAGCAACAACTAAAACTCTACAAGGTTTGTGCCAGATGGGTGCACCACTTACTAACTGGTGAGCAGAAATAGAACATAGTCTACCGTGCCAAACAACTATTGGAAAATACGAGCATTATGATCAAAGGATGCTAACTGAAATCGTCACTGGAGATGAGATGTGGATCTACTTTTTTAACCAGATTGGAAGAGGGACAATAAAGTATGGATCGGGGAAGACAACGAGAGACCACAAGTTGAGCGTCGCAGTTGAACTGTTACGAGGATTGTGTATATATACGTTATTCTTTGATGAGAGAGGACCTGTGAGGATTGTGTATATATACGTTATTCTTTGATGAGAGAGGACCTGTGAGGATTGTGTATATATACGTTATTCTTTGATGAGAGAGGACCTGTGAGGATTGTGTATATATACGTTATTCTTTGATGAGAGAGGACCTGTGAGGATTGTGTATATAT
>MJUT01062886.1:479208-489455 GCA_002080005.1 Gigantidas platifrons
CGGCCGTTGGATATGATGCATTTCAGTGTATGAACATCTATAAAGCAGAGTTTTCTAAATGGATTGCAAGGCTGAAAAGTGTGTAGATGCCAATGGAGAATAGTATGAAGCTTTTCGTATTATAACCTGGCAATCCCTATCCCCATCGAGAGTTTTTCCGCCTGCATATCTTCTCAAATTATAGATAACAATATGATTGGTTGATTATAAAAATAGCAATATGATTGGTTGATCATAAACCTTTTGATGTAGTTTCGAATTAATCTTTAAATAGATAATGGTATGCGCCAATGATTCAGAGCTAAGACACTTGAACTTTGTCTCGTGAAAATATGAATATCGAATATATTCGTTCCAGCACAGGTTATCCTTCCCAAAGAACTGTTTGATGATGCCACTGAAAGTTTTTATTTGACATATATCTTGAACACGTTTATAACCTTTCTCTATCATTTCCCCAAGGATGCAATATACTAGGTCATAATGTGCAGTCGCACATTTAATATTTTTTATGTTCAATGAGAGGTATTGTTCGTTTTGCTGATATTGGTGGAATTGTTGATCATCACTGTTTAAACTTTCCTTTCACACCGAATGAATTATGAAAATAATAAAGTAGAAATATAGTAATTAGCTTTAAACGATTCCAATTAATTAACATCCAATAAATTTTATGTAAATTTGAGGTCATAAAACATGTTTACTAGAGCTATATTCGTGATCAAAGTAATTTAACTTGTTCATGTTTGTTGAATTTGCTTCAAATCAAGTGACTCGACCTCGTTTATAAAATTTATTTCAATTAATGACAAACCTTAAATTGTTATTCCGTCAATTCCATGGAACGAGTCTATCACGTTTACTAATAGCATTTTTTTTTCTTCAGAAAACAAATATGTTTTTGCAAAAGAAAATCTACTAGAATAGATATCTAATTAAAAGTAGATGTGTGTTTTAGATTTGTTTTTGCGATACACGACCATCTAACAACATCCGGTATGGGGGTCATGACAAGGACATTTCATTTATCTTTGATCGTACAGTCATATGCAAGACAAACAAATACACTGTTTACGCGGCCGGACAACAACCCTCGGTGTGTGATCGGTTTTTAATTCTCAGTCGTTCATTGGTCGGTGGAAAGGAAGAGTTTGAAGAAAAGAGGCAAACAATCTTCCTAGCTAGTAGTGAGTTCACTACGAACATTCATTGACCCTGCTGTCCATGTTTATGTGATCATTCATTTTATGATAGTACATGTATTTGGGTTATTTTTGGAGGAAGCGAACTTGTGCAGGTTTTATTATCGCCTGTTTATATCTGCATTGTCGTAGGAGATTCAATTATCAACAACAGAGTTTTGGGAATGTAATAACTGGTTTAATACCGCCACTTTCTTGGGGCCTGTCTCAAGACAGGATCTGGATTTCTAATGTCATACGTGGTGGGTTTTTTTCCTATTCAATGATTTGAGATGAGAGTTTTGTTGGAATTGTTGATCATCATTTTTATTCTTTTCATAAAGATCGACAATAACGAAATTTCCCGCTTAGAAATCAAATCACATGAATCAGTATCTACTATACCAATGCCATTTCAATGCACTTTTTGGTTTAGCTTATTAACTCCCAAACTGTGTAGAGTTATTGACATTATAACTTGATTAACCCTTACGGAATATCTGTGTAACATATTACCAAGGATATGTTCCACTCGTCGTAAGCACTTCCCAGTCCTTTCCTCATTCATGACTTATCACTGGCTTTTGTAACTAGAGTATCACGACGAGTTTCACTGGTGGAGCAGGAACTGTTTACCCTTCAGGAGCACGGGTTCACCTCGACGACGAGTGTCACTGGTGGAGCAGGAACTGTTTACCCTTCAGGAGCACGGGTTCACCTCGACGACGAGTGTCACTGGTGGAGCAGGAACTGTTTACCCTTCAGGAGCACGGGTTCACCTCGACGACGAGTGTCACTGGTGGAGCAGGAACTGTTTACCCTTCAGGAGCACGGGTTCACCTCGATTTTTGGTGGAGTTCGTGTTGCTCGATCTTTAGTTTTCTGCATAGTGTTTTGTAGATCATTGTTGGGTCTTTTGTCCTTTTTCTTTTGACTATTGCATTGTCTGTACTTCCTCGACTTACGGATTATGATTATCCCTCTGGTATCTTCAAACTCTTCTTATTGGTATTTATCGTCACCTTCAGCAAATTTACGTCTATATTTATTGGAAAATGAAATTTCGTCGAGTTATAAAGAAATTACAGGTGAAACCAACGGCTTTCTTTTGTATTGAATATTAAGCGTGCGAGATGTTTAAGAGTATCGCTCATATTCACGGAGTGCCAGTGTTGGTCCCGCCCTCGCATTACTAATTAAGAACTGCGCATTTCCCACGTTTTTATTAGGTTCGTGTTGTGTATCATTTTCAGTTTTCCATTTGTTGAAGTTGTTTATTGTTCGTCTGTTCCGCTTGTTTATTTATTTATTTATTTGTTTGTCACGTTGTTGTCTTTCTATTTTGATCTGCGATGTTTGATCACGTCTTGGTATGTTCTGCCTTTCTTCTCTAACTTTTAATTATCATCTGATTGATTGATTGATTGATTGTTTAACGTCAGACTAGCAGTATTTCATGACGATAACAAATTTACAAATAATATTTATGATGTAGGTAGAAGAAGAGATTGAAGATACCAAAGGAGTAATCAGAATCCGTAAATCGAAGAACAGACAACACAATGGCCAAAAAGAAAAGGTAGATGTTGGCACTGGCATTGGCATATCTAAATTTGCAATCAGTATCAGTCATCACTGCAGCGTAAAGTTAGATTCCATCTCATAAGGCGATACGTTCTATACTATATTATGTAATAAAGTTTGTCACGGACTTGCGATAGGTCGATAGTTTTCTCCTTGGATTTCCGGTTTCCTCCAATCGATAAAGTTAGCTGCCATGATATTGCCAAACATTTGTTAAAAGTGGTGTTAAGCCCTAAACAACTTGTTTGTGATGGTCGTCTCTATGTGTCCGGTCTACTTAACTTATGCCAATCAAACATACGTCCAAAAACTAATCTTTAAATTTGTTTTCGTCATGAAAGCAAAAATTCAAATCGTCAGAACAGTTCCAAAATTCAGTTGTAAATTCGGAGAAACAGAGATAATATCAATACATCTAAGCACACACATATACATGACCGCGCATTCCCCTGGCGCTAACCAACAATTAATCAATCATTGTAATGGCGTACCTGGCCTACAAATGACCTCCCATTTTATTTGAAGCGTTCCTAGACTCACCCTGCAAGCGGCACCTTTTATCTACATTCTTGTTTGTGTATCAACTTGTTCTTTTCATAAAAATAGCTGTAATATTTCTCATTTGAAGTTAAACAATCAGTCAATGGAAAAGTGGTCGTCCCCTCATTCTGATTAAAATTAGACTTTTCACTTGCCCTCATTTAAAGATATGCCGCGGCTTGGGAGATCTGAGGAAATCCCGTTAGAGATCACATGGCGTGACATATCAGTAATGGGATCAAGTGAGACTTATGATTTTAATAAGATTATCGTCTATGTTGCATATGATCTGAAGAAGACTGTCACTGTCTATATGGAGTAAATGCTGAGCTGAATTTCAATTATGGAAAGAAAGTCTAAATAGTGATGGGGGTCAGGGGTTATGGTTATGGTGTTTAATGCCACTTTCAACAATATGTCAGTTATATCGTGGCGGTCAGTTTTATTGGTGGAGGAAACGGGAGTACCAGGAGAAAACCACCGACCTGCCGGAAGTCACTGACATAAAGTACAGATCGCCTGAATGGGATTCGAACTCACAACATTAGTGGTGATAGCCACTGATTGCATAGGTAGTTGTAAATCCAACAACCATAAGACCATTACCACGATGGTCCCTAAATAGTGATGGTCAACTATTCAGCTAATATCAAGAACTCGAACAACCACCCCTCACATCAAGCCACTTAACTCAGGCACAAAAATGTGGCGGTGTTAAACCGATTAATGGTATCCCAACTCTCCCCGTCTAAAAATTGATTGATTTGATTTTTTGTGCTTAACGCCACTTTCAGCAATATTTCAGCTATATCATGGCGACCGGTTTTAGTGGTGGAGACAGCTGGAGTACCCGGAGAGAACCACCGAACATGGACAAGCAACTGGTAAACTTTATCACTTGCGGCTGCGAGTCGAGTGCACCCTTTTTGTAATTTACAAAGCCGGGCGCGAACCCACGCCGTATTGGTGATACGCTTGTAGGAGTTGTTGGGTAATCCAACTACCTAACTCATTGAGCCACCCGAGCCCTACAACTACCTAACTCATTGAGCCACCCGGGCCCTTCCCCGTCTGATAAACTGGATCTCTAACGACAATACAGATATAAACAAACAATAAATAAAAATTATTTGCACAGATTCGCTAACACTCAAAAACACCGCCCACTCACAAACTATGAATGGCAAGTTACATTACCAGACAATAATAAAAACTTAATTCGGCTTTCAGTTATTTTGTCACATTATTTCCTTAATTCAATGATGATATTTTTGTTTTTTAACATGTCACACAATATATCAGAGACTTCGTTGGATAGTTCAGAAGCAAACAATCTTTATGTGAGTTTATGATCTACATAGACATTTCCGAGTCATTAACTCCATATTTGTTCGCAAAGATGTTTTGCTAATGACCATTTCTAGGTTAATAGTAAACCACATAAAATTGACAGAAATCTTTACTTTCGATTCTGTTATCAATAACAAACAACAAAGAAGCACGAACAACTTAATATTATACAATTTTTTCCACATGGAATTACATTTAATCAAGCAAGCAGTAACATAAGAACTCACTCTATTTTATTATTCAAGACAAACTTATGATTACCATGCATCTATAAAACATTATCTAGTTTTAACAGAATCAATATATTTACATGGTTCTAGTAACATATACAAAGGTACATGCATTGTTTATTCGTGTGAGTTTCAAGGACACGCCGCACGTGGAGTGCTTCCGTACGATAAAATTCAAAATATATTTTTAATATTAAAAAAAGAAAACAGAATTATTATTGATATTTAAATTAGATTAGATATCTACGTGTTTATTACTTTCATTGTGTCGATACTATTAGTCCCCCAGGGGGGGACGGGGGGGGGTTAGGGAGGGTATCATACACCCAGCAGTCAGTGTTTCGGCACTGACATGGTGTATTACATATATTTGTTATTGAAATTTACGGTTCCTATAGCATGTAATTATAATTTATACTGCAATCGTTCTATTTGAGCAGTCAAAATGCGTTGACAGTATATTTACAAGTGATAAAACGGTCAGTGTTTATAACATTTAGAAATCAGTTGGGGCCTCTTGGGGGTAACTAACTTTTTAAATAATTTGAATATTGGTAATAATATCCATTAATGTCACTAATGATTGCAGAATAAAGACAATAACCGTGCACTGACTTGACATAAAATTCGATATAGGTATTCGGCACGAATCTGGGAAAATGCTCGGGAAACCCTCACATTTTCCCCGATTCTAAGCCTCATCCGTATATCGATTTTATGCCAAGTCAATGCACTGTTATTGTCTATTAAAACTAAGGTGAACACGACACGTTTATGCAATAACCTTCATCAAGTACATTCAAGCCAGAATATTTGAAAGCAAAATAATTTAGATGTCTTTGGGAGCTAGATAACCAAGGGTATAAACAGGATAGCCAAACTCGGGTAAGGTCACCTATGGGATTGCCTGAGGGAGGAGAAACTTAAGTTAAATAAGAATTCTATTTTTTAGGAACTGTTTTTTAATTTAAACTTATTTTATTGCTCATAATAACAACAAATGGATCAGACACAAGTTTTACAACTTAGAAATGTCTTCTCCGCTAGTTACATCAATTTACATATAATCAGAACAGTATTAAATACATAATAAAATATTTGTTAGGAATATGGAGACGAAGGGAAAAAAATAATAAGCGAAAGAAGAAAAAAAAAACATACAATAGAACAGAAAAAAGCAAATTTCAAAAGTCGATGAAACATACTGTGTGCTAAGGTATAATATATTGCAAATCGAGCACACCCCAAAGACAGTTCTTAAGCACGTGGTGTATGAGTTGCATACTGGAATCATTAGACATATAGTTTATATGTTGGGATTTATTTAATTCATGAGGATATTGCATAGGTAAGTACAATTTGAACTGAATAACACATAACACATGTATATTTCATCGACTTGAGACACGTCAATCAATCTAGGAACTGTTAATTTATTTACCATTGCTTGAGATAAACACGCATATATAAAGAGAATATGAATAATCAAAATGACATTATGTGATTGCAACACGTGAAGTTTTAGTGTTTCATCAGACAGACCATTTGCTTTTCTATGTAAACATTCCTTTCACAGTAACGTTCAAACAAGAATTAACCTTTATTGTTAAATAGAAATTCTCTGTAGTTATTTCATTTTGTATTGACAGAACAGTTTATAACTCATATAACATATTTTATTACTCCCAGAGCTCACATTCAATTGTATAATGAACATTAAAGATAGTCCTTGTTGTGACGTTGGATAAAGTAACCTGTGGCCGTTGCACCTATGGTTGTATTAGAATAAGGAAGGGTCTTCATCGATATCTAGTGAATTCGAAGATGGGTCTGTAGCCTGCCACAGAACAGTGTTTTTTTTTGTTTTTTTGTTTTTTATTTTTGTTTGTTTGTTTGTTTGTTTTTTTGTTTTTTTTGTTTTTTGATAAACTCTTTATATAACCAGAAATAAGTAGAACTGTGAGTGATCTCATTGAGTGATACCACCCGCTTGCAGTTTAGTAGGAGTTGCGCTTACAAGGTACATGCCACCCCCCTCCCCCCTTTTCGTGAAAGCATAAGTTGAATTATCTCCCCTTTTAGATTTTGGACAGCAACCATATTCCTTCATGCACATCTGCAGGTAGTGTACTACAAGTGTGTAAAGTTTCATAAAAATCCAATAAGCCGTTTAGGAGGAGTTGCGCTTACAAGGTACATGGACGGACGAACAGACGGACGGACGGACGGACAGTGTGATTCCTATATACCCCCCCCCAGCTTTGTTTGCGGGGGGTATAAAAACGGATACATTTTTGTATATCTAATTTAACTTGCACACGACGCGTTTGTGGAATAGCTTTCATCGGGTACGCTAAATGTCAAAATATTGGAAATTGTTTTTCAGAGAAAATATACCAAATAATGGTAATAACAAAATTACCGAACACCAAGCAATCTTACAAAGGGAAAGGCAAAGTTCATAAATCAACAAACAGATAAAATCAGTCAACAACCGGAAAACTGGGAAAGCCGCAATGGCCCTGACTTGGTATAGGCATTTCCAAAGAAATGGTGGGTTGAATCAGATTTTACGGCGCAAAACACCTGAACAGGATAGCCAAAATCGGCTATGTTAGTAACTACTAATAATTTTCTTCTTAATAACATTCTTCACAACTACAAGTCTGTTGTTCTTTCTATCTACTTTATTTACAGTTAAGACCTTTTGGTAGTATGTTTGTTTGTTTTTTCTTGTTAATTGGGGTATGTTATTCGTCTGTATCGTCACTTTCAACAATCGTGACGAGGCAAGCCTGAACAAATATGTACAACGAACTGATCATTGAAACTCTAGCGTGGATTGAATCAACATAGATGATGTTATGATTGTAGTGCAGATATCAACGACAGTACCACTCGGCCACTGTGACTCCTCTTTTTGTTGGACGCCAATTATTATTTTTTTCTAAGTGGATATATGACATTCGCACAATTTAATGTACGGACAGAAATTACTGTACTAACTGGGTCAAAGTTGAAAGATTTTTCTCTTCGAAATGCACCTTTGTTGCTTGAATAATTTTACGCTTTGCAAGTTTATGTCGAAATGTCTTAAAGATTCATATACTGTGAATAATTCATTGGTAAATATGCATGTTTAAACGGAATATTTATACTAGAGAAATGTTTCAGGAAATTTCTAAAGGTACCGGTTTATGAGAAACATATGCAGTAGTAGGTCAAAATCCTTACTGCACTAAAATAGTTCCCAATTATTCCTGTCAAGTAATTTCTTTCTCAGTTTTCTTTAAAACATCAGCAATAAAAGCGGATTATTTTCTTTATTGTAATTTACATATAAATTTAATTCTTCCTTCTTAAAACATAATTTAAACAAGAAGTTTTTTTTCCCACTAAATCTTAATCACACAACAACAAAAAATGTGACTCCATTGATTTTCTTTTGTGTTTACATCATATATGGATGCAAACAAAAATTCGAAAAAAAAAATGTATGAAAACATTGAAACAATCTCTTTTTAATCCTGCTTTTATGTGTGCAATTTCAAGATAAACCGATTAGAAATTACTTCAGAGGATTGTTTTCAAAATAAGTGGTTTTATATGAAAGATATAAGGAAATATCTTAGTGCGGAAAGACATTTGACCCTTGAATCACAGGCACTTGTTTCATACATATATTTGTTTACTATCTACGTCTATCCATAAAGAAAGGTCCTTATCGGTTTCCCGTCGGTTGCCTCAGTTCACGGTCGAAAAAACTGTTTTAGAATTTCTTTAGTGAGCTAAAATTATTCTCTACTTTAAATATGATCATTTTTCTACAAGATGGTGTATGACACGCCTACCTTGGTTGCCAATTACCTACGTCAGAGCTCATTATATAATCCAACTTGAAATACACAAAAATACTCCATATTTTTGTCGGCTAAACCGATCCAGCAGTGAATTGGATGGAGCGCTCTGATTGGTCAATCGAAATATCCAAAAATAAACATGGAATCCTTGGTTGTATTTATTTAAACTTACGCTATTTACAACAAATTTGTGAACTTTATTATCACTAATATTGTTATTTGACACGTTCAAAACAAGAAAACATCTCGTGTATTTTTTACAGGCGATTTGATTGTTTTTTTTAATTCACTGCTGGATCGGTGTAGCCGAAAAAATATGGAGTGTTTTTGTGTATTTCAAGTTGGATTATATAATGAGCTCTGACGTAGATAATTGGCAACCAAGGTAGGCGTGTCATACACCATGTTGTAGAAAAATTATCATATTTAAAATATAGAATAATTTTAGCTCACTAAAGAAATTCTAAAACAGTTTTTTCGACCGTGAACTGAGGCAACCGACGCGAAACCGATAAGGACCTTTCTTTATGGATAGACGTAGATAGTAAACAAATTTATATATATATATGAAACGAGTGCCTGTGCCTTGAATGTAGATATCTAACGTATAAATAAGACTTACAAGTACGTTTTTAATTGTTGAGGACAAGTACGCTCCTGTTGAACCTCTGAAAATGGAGGTTCTTCAATACCTAAATAAAATAATAAATACAAAATATCCAAAAAGTTTAATTTTTAAATAATAGGCATATTTATCAAATATCTTTAATGCAAACGTGTGTGTAGTCTTATCATATTTGATGGTGGTGTATAAACTACTGGCACATACATGTGGCCATTATTTAAAATCAAAATACGTGCACTGTTGGGTTTGGTTTATGGTGTTTAACGTCACTTTCAACAACATTTCAGTATGTCGTGATAGTCAGTTTTATTGGTGGAGGAAACCTAAGTACTCAGTGAAAACCACCGACCTGCCGCAAGTCACTGACAAACTTTATCACATAATGTTGTATCGAGTACACCCCGCCTGAGTGGGATTTGAACTCATAACGTTAGTGGTGATAGGCATTGATTGCATAGGTAGATGTAAATCCAAGTACCATACGAGCACGACGGTCCACTCTAGATATGGGGTTATGACACTAGGTTTTAATTCACCGATATCCCATCTTCTATTAAAAAGATGTCAGTCTCTAGCATTAAACAAAAGTTGTAAAATCAATGTATTTCTTAAATTATTTATGTCCAGCTGAGCATATGTTGGTGTACAGAGGTTAAAAATGATTATGAGTCTTAAAATCAAAGCGAATATCTTAATTTTTAAAGTGTCTGCAGTGTGAATCAGTAGGTTATCAGGTGTCACTGAAATATAGGTAGATGTAGATAGACAATAGTAATACATGTACATGTAAATATAGGTAGATGTAGATAGACAATAGTAATACATGTACATGTAAATATAGGTAGATGTAGATAGACAATAGTAATACATGTACATG
>MJUT01062886.1:490243-504424 GCA_002080005.1 Gigantidas platifrons
TTGTTGGTGGAGTATATTCGTTGCTTGTTATCTGTGATCATATTATTGTTTTTCACTTCTTCGTATTTCTAGTCGTACGCCGGCAATATACCATATCACTATGTTTTGTGATAGTAAGTGGTCTTTTCAGTGAAGCGAATCTATTCGAGTTTTTTTTTATATTATCTTTTATATATGTATTGCCGTTGGAGATGCAGATATCAAGAAGGAGGATTCGGTTTAACTCAGCCACATTTTTGTGCCTGTTCCAAGCCAGAATCTGGACTTCCAACATCACATGTCGTTATCCACACTTTTTGTGTTCGTGTTCAGTGTGTTAAGTTGAGAGGTGATTGTTCGTTCGTTTTGTTGATATTGATGGAATTGTTGACCATCACTATTTAAACTTTATTTCATAATCCTCTAGCAAATCAGACTGTAAATATAAGTGGCGATTTAAAAAAAAATATAGTAAAAAACTCAAATCGAGAGAGAATATTATATTTGTCTGGTGTTTGATACACACGTGACCTAGAAATTAACATAAAACAAGAACAAGAATTAAAGTGAAATAATATGAAAAGTATATTAAGGAGAAAATAATGTTTATGGAATTTAAGGCATATTTCAACAATTCTAAACTAGTATCAACGAACTACTGTATTCCTCATGCACTTGTCACAACTTAAAAATTTGCATCATAAAACAGGTTGGATACACGTTTCGTAACAATATTATGTCTAAACCCATACAAAATATACTCTCAATATCTCTTATCCGCTTTCCACTGATGTATTTACACAACATGTGAAGAGCAATGTTATATTTGAGTAGGTTTTTGAGTTAACGCACTAAGATCTAGCAAGGACGTATATAGAATTTGATAAACGTCCTTGGATCTAGACATGGTGTGATATGAGCTGTGTTTTCTATTCATTACCTAGAGAAATATCAGAAAGGAGATTATTCTAATCCGGAATCCATAACCCTATAACATTCACTGTATATCTTGGAAACAGAAGAAAATCCAATGTTTAATGTGTTAATTCCATTTAAGTTCTGTCGTCGCCTTCGTGTTACCTAACTTCTTATTACACCGGTAATCGAATGCATTGACATTTAAACAATAACACAATAGACACTGCCTATAGATTTCCGAAGCACCTGATTTTACTCCAGGTTTTAGTTGGATTCATGTTGCCCAATCTTTAAGGGTTTTTTTTGTAAATCATTGTTGTCTTTTCCCTTTTTTTCTTTTGGTCATTGTATTGTCTGTCTTTTTCCGATTTATAGCTAATTAACCTTTGATATCTCCATTTTTTTTCCATATCCATTGGTGTTTGGAATAGTTCTTAAAATTACATAAAGATCTTCGGTAAAGTTATACACACTTCAGAGCCGCAAAACCAAATAGGACAAGATTAGGATATCTACTTAAAAAATAAATCATGGAAGCCAGAATGTGTTATGAGTTTTAACATGGATTGGCGGATATTATACGTTATCAGTCTCGAGATGTTATATATCCGGTTTTAGAGTGCAGTGGTTTTGTTAAAAGGTGAGGCGTCAACCTTTTAACAAAACCACTGCACTCTAAAACGGGATATATAACATCTCGAGACTGATAACATTTTTATCTAAATGTTCCAACATTAATAAGTATGTCGTTATTATAGGAAAAACATAAATTACGTGTATCTTTGGACAAAAGGTCACACAGAACGATTATTGATTTTTTGTCAAGTAGTGAAATGTGGGTCACCTGTTGCAATATAAATGGACAGCGATGTCATATCATTTTCTGTGGTTTATGAAATATAGGTCAAAGACGTCGTCTGCTGTGTGAACGAGATTATTGATTTTCTGTCACCGCATTTCTTCAAAGAAGTTTCTGTCTTCCCTGAATCCTTAGAAGTACCTTGTTAGCCAATCAAAATTCTACTTGCCACGAGAACATCAGATAATAGTATTTTATCCCGAGCCAGAGGTGAGGGATAAAATTTACTTACATCCGCCAACCCATGTTAAAAGTCAACACACATTCTAGCTTCCATGATTTATTTCGATTCTGATATGTCTAAGAGTACAAATACGGTAGTACATGTATACTTTGATTGGAAGACGGTAGTTTATATTTACGTTTGCGGAAAATGTCGCACACAATTTATGCTGTCAAATTCGAACAGACGATAATTCATCAACATGTAAATTTACAACGGCATAGTCAGTCACATTCACATGCGCATGTGCGAATGAGATTATACAATCGATAAATCGTTCGTTTATCTACAAAACGAAAGAATGACGTCATGTTAGAATTTTAGTTTTTTGCTTCTATATCACATTTCTTTGTTTGTCATATACCTTTGTACAATATGACATAATTTAGACAACAACTGTTTGTATGATATCTTTTTGCTATAATTTGACAGCCCCGGGCGTTCGAAAAACAATGTTTGTGCTCGATATTTCTTTGTTTAAACACTGCACTCTTAAATGTACGTAATTACCTATGTAAAACAACGTAAGAATTAACAAGTTACTGCATTAATCATTATGTAGGTATGTCATAAACGTCATGTAATTAATTTGATAAACAGTATACCATTCTTGTAATTAAAAGTTGTAACTATGTATTTATAATTTAAATTGTGACAATTTTGTAAACAAAAATGAGGAGCTTTTTACTTTGGATCAACATAACATTATATTTGTGGATGAAATGCAAAATTATTTTCGGACAGGAATTATGTTCTCAGAAAGTGACCTGTAACCTACCAAAATGTTTCTGTGCTACGTTTAAGCATCACATGCCCGTAAATGAAATACCTCAGATAGTTTATTTTGCGTTTGACGATGAGATTGATAATTCAGCCGGCAATTACTACGAACGACTCTTTCATCCAAGTAGAAAGAATCCGAACGGATGCCCAATTACCATGACAATGTTTGCAACTAACAAAAGTACGAAATACGATCTTGTGGATAAATTTTATTCCAGGGGATTGGAGATTGGAGCTCATGGTGCCATTCCTATGACAACCAAAGAAATAATATTCAATGCAACACGTCAACAAAAAGATTATATAGAACAGATGACAAACATTCCATCGGAAGCTATCGTTGGATACAGAAGTCCTTATTTGGCAACAGCTGGTGACGATCAGGTCCATGCTCTTCGTGAAAATGGATTTAAATATGATATATCATATACTTATACTCGAAGACCGGAATCTGGTTTGAATATCTGGCCATTTACTTTAGATTTTGGATGGAAATATCCGTGTAATATTAATCCGTGTCCACAACGTTCACATAAAGGATTCTGGGAAGTGCCGATCAATTCAATGTGGGATTTTACCCATACTGATATATGTGCTTATACAGATAGTTGTACATATACACCACCGTCACCAAACGAGATATATAAATATTTATGGAGTAATTTCAATAACTCGTATTCGCAGAACAAAGCACCATTTGGAATTCATTTGCATGCAAGATGGCTCAATGATGAATTAAATCTATGGGCAGTCGATAAATTCATCAAAGAACTAAATAAATTACCAGACGTGTATATAGTATCCGTGAATCGAATGTTGCAATGGATGGAAAATCCAGTGAAACTATCAGATATACAAACTTTTGCTCCTTGGAAATGTGCGCCAAATCTTCAACCTGTACCCACTATGCAACCGTTGCCTGACAGATGTGAACAATACATAAATTGTCATCTGCCGGATTGCTTCTGTGATCACCTTCGTCATCCAATGCCAAAAGCAAAGATTCCACAAATGGTTTATTTCGCATTTGATGGGCCTATAGATGGCACCGTTGTTCGGTATTTTCAAACATTATTTGATCAGTCTCGACGAAATCCAAATAAATGTCCTATTCGTTTTAATATATTTTTGTCTCACGCTAACACAGATTACAATCATGTACAGGAACTGTATGACATTGGGGCAGAAATTGGAACAAATGGACTTGGATCTAATTATTTAGCAACAAGACAATCAGTGTTTGATGAAGCTACCAAAATGCGACAGAACATTATTTCTAAAACTAACATTCCAAGCTCCGACATCAAAGGCTTCAGAAGTCCATATTTATCCACAGCTGGCGATGAAATGGTTGACGCATTGAAAGAGGCAGGATATAGCTATGATATCTCCTACACATTTACCCGTAGACCTCATACCTCGTTTGACGCATGGCCTATTACATTGGACTTTGGGTGGCCATACATATGCAACATTGCACCTTGTCCAGGAAAACCCCACAAGGGGTTTTGGGAAGTTCCCGTCAATTCATTGTATGATTGGGCACAGTCCGATTTCTGTACCTATGCTGACGAGTGTAGGAATCAGCCTAACTCTGAAGACGAAACCTACCAATATTTAATGGATAACTTCATAAATGGCTACCGGGGAAATAGGGTTCCATTCGGGGTTCATCTACATCCTCGTTGGTTCCATATACACAGATACATACGAGGAGTAAATAGATTTATTGAGGAATTGTTGAAAATGAAAGACGTATTCATAGTATCGGTAAGTGATGTTATTGAGTGGGTAAAGACACCCGTTGCTCTTGACAACATAAACAGTTTTGCAAAATGGAAATGTCCCGTAATAAACAATGTAGTACCACCACCAGAATTACCACAGCAATCATCCGAATGCACAAATGGTGTCAACTGTCTTCTGCCGAATTGTTTTTGTGCTACATTAGACCATCCAATGCCTAAAATGGATATACCACAAATGGTATATTTTGCTTTTGATGATGATGTGAACTTAAAGTACTCTGGATATTACTTTAACTTGTTTGGACCAAACAGAAAAAATCCGAATAACTGTTCAATGACATTCACCTTGTTCACAGTCAATAAGGGAACCGATTATTCATTTGTAGAATATTTTTATCAGCAAGGGCATGAAATAGCATCTCATGGCGTCAACAATATCCCGACAAATTCCAAAACAATTGTTTTGTCAGAGGCTGGAGCACAAAAACAGAACATACTTGACAAAAGTAACGTAACTGCTGCTGAAATCATAGGATTTCGTAGTCCACAACTTTCTACTGCCGGTGACGATCAGATAGACGTACTTCAAAAACTGGGATACAAATATGACGCATCTTACACCTACACAAGACAACCAGAATCTGGTAAAAACGCCTGGCCATTCACAGCTGACTATGGATGGCCATATAATTGCAATATTCCTCCATGTCCATATTATTCTCATAAAGGATTCTGGTTTCTTCCAGTCAATTCAATGTGGGATTACAATAAAACTAAAATATGCACGTTTGCGGATGAATGCAAAAATCAACCGCCAACTGAAAATGATGTGTTTGATTATTTATGGAACAATTTTCAAAATTCATACACAGGAAATCGTGCACCATTCGGAATCCATATGCAGCCAATGTGGTTAAATGATATCAAGCATTTAATTGGAGTAAGGCGTTTTATTGAGATAATATCAAATCTGGATGACGTTTATGTTGTATCTATTTCAAAAGTAATCGAATGGATGAAATTTCCTACAAAATTACAAGATAGCAAGCGATTTCGACCATGGATGTGTTCAGGTTCATACATCAAAGAAAGTTCTGAATCTATGCACCCAGAGTCGGTTCTTCAACCAACTCCCGCAAGTTCAATGTCGAAGCAACGCTCAATAAACGCTGCCGTTCAGGTCCAACCAAACTCTAAGAATCAATTCGAGTCTATCCCGGTCTCGAACACTATGACATCTTTCAGATCTGATTCCAAAATGGGAGTTCCGATTGACATGTCTCTATCAAAGAGTAGAGCGTCAAATTCTGTCTCCACAGATAAAAGCAGCGTCGATGTGAGTAAGATGTCAATATCTGAAATCTTGTCCGAATTAGGACCAAAGACTGACTTCTCTAATAATGTCAATGCAACTGTGTCAACAACTTCGCCACCTTCGCAATTAGATGAAAATTCGCAGTTGAATATTGGCGAATGCGTTCAAGGTCAGTCATGTTTATTACCTTTCTGCTACTGTGAAAGAAAAACTATTCCACAAAATCTACCAAAACTCGCTACCCCACAAATGGTTTTCCTTGCTTTTGATGGGACTCTAAACCATGCTGACCATGGACCATATCTGACCTTACTTGGAAATAAGAAAAATCCAAATAACTGTTCAATTTCTGCGACATTTTATGTAAATCAAGTTGGCTCTAATATCACAGCAATAAAGGATATGTACGACAGAGGGTACGAAATTGCAATGAGGGGATACTATGTCCTAAGACCAAGCAATGCATCAAGTCTTGATTCAGATATAGGTAAACAGATGTCCGAGTTAAAAGGTTATGGGATCACAGATATATCTGGTTGGAAGACAGTTGGGTATACAACACTAACGAATGAATTTAAAAAGGTTATTGAAAAATATGGCTTCCGTTATGATTCTACAAACTATTACGACAATAATAACAACTTGTGGCCTTTTACCTTGGATTATGGACCAACAAGTCGTCCATTGCTATGGGAGATCCCAAACTTAGCTCTGACAGACTATTTAAATGTGTATCAATGTCAATATGCCGATGGCTGTTTCAATAGTCCAACTTCTATAAATGGCACTTTTAAGTTTTTGTGGAATAATTTTAAGAAGCATTACATCAATGGAAATAAAGCCCCTTTTGGAATAAGTCTGCGAAAAACATGGTTGTCCCATGCATTTTATAACAACAATCTTGAAGGATTAAAGCTATTTTTAGATGTTATACTTAATCTCCGCGATGTGTATGTTGTATCAACTAGACAGGTTATGGAATGGATGGAGAATCCTCTAACATTAGCGGACATTCCACGTAGTCAACTGTGGACATGTAAATAAGAAAATAATAAAATTATTTATGATGACTAGTAATATTATGTTTCGTGGATATGATGGGCATGATAATACCTCATTGGTTGTCATATCAACAGGGTTGGTGGATATGAAGGGCATGATAATACCTCATTGGTTGTCGTATCAACAGGGTGGGTGGATATGAAGGGCATGATAATAACTCATTGGTTGTCGTATCAACAGGGTGGGTGGATATGAAAGGCATGATACTACCTCATTGGTTGTCGTATCAACAGGGTGGGTGGATATGAAAGGCATGATAATACCTCATTGGTTGTCGTATCAACAGGGTGGGTGGATATGAAGGGCATGATAATACCTCATTGGTTGTCGTATCAACAGGGTGGGTGGATATGAAGGGCATGATAATACCTCATTGGTTGTCGTATCAACAGTTTGGGTGTTGCACGCAACACGTATCCTCTAAATTTATCTCACCAAATAATTCATCCATGTTTTTCCTAATATACATTTTGTATGTGGCATAGGCATTATGAACAAAAAGTTTAAACAGTGATGGTCAGCAATTCCACCAATAAGGGAAATAGCAAAATTACCGAACACCGAGCAATCTTCCAAAGGGAAAGGCAAACACTCATAAATAAAAAAAAACAAAACAAGCAAAATCAGTAAAAAAAACAAAACAAGCAAAATCAGTCAACAACCGGAAAACTGGGAAAACCGCAATGGCCCTAACTTGGTACAGGCATTTCTAAAGAAATGGTGGATTGAATAAGATTTTACGGCGCCAAACCTCCCGCTTCCATTATGGTTAAAAGGTTCCGGTTGCCACTATAACAACATTTATAACAATACTGAGACAAAATAGGTATAATAGTAGTCAACGCAATATCAACAACACGGATAATCACCTCTAACTTCAAGTCATTGAACGTAAAAACAGAACACGACATATGATGTTGTAAATCCAGATCCTTGCTTGAGACAGGCACAAAAATGTTGCGGGGTTAAAGCGATTAATGATATCCCATCCCTTCCCTCTTGATAATTAGATCCCCAACGGCAATACAGATACAGTTGTATAAGCAAATTGTGTGTAATTTTGATTATTTCTGCGCTGTATTTGTAGAGATATGAGACTTTTTTGTGTTTAACGCCACTTTCAGCAATATTTCAGCTATATCATGGCGACCAGTTTTAGTGGTGGGAGTAGCCGGAGTATCCGGAGAGAACCACCGACCATGGGCAAGCAACTGGTAAACTTTATCACTTGCGGCTGCGAGTCGTGTGCACCCTTATTGTAATTTACAAAGCCGGGCGCGAACCCACGCTGTATTAGTGATAGGCTTGTATGAGTGGTTAGGTAATCCAACTACCTAACTCATTGAGCCACCCGGGTCCTACAACTACCTAACTCATTGAGCCACTCGGACCCTACAACTACCTAACTCATTGAGCCACCCGGGTCCTACAACTACCTACCTCATTGAGCCACCCGGGCCCTTATAAGACTTTGAAGTGGGCTGGTATAATGTTATATATAACGATTTGGTTCATTTTCTGTGATGAGTGTTTTGCTGTGTGTTTTCCTCCTGTGGTTTGCCATATATATTTTGAGACCTTCAGAACGGCTGCCAAAGACGAAACACAAACTTACCCTTTCAAGAAACATGTTTTCAAG
This sequence comes from Gigantidas platifrons, assembly GCA_002080005.1. Classification (NCBI taxonomy): domain Eukaryota; kingdom Metazoa; phylum Mollusca; class Bivalvia; order Mytilida; family Modiolidae; genus Gigantidas; species Gigantidas platifrons. Next base: position 498,770 of record MJUT01062886.1, read on the forward strand.
CCAGTTTCATGTGTTTATCTTCATAGTGTTACGGGGTTTTCTGGGTTGAATAATAACAACTCCTTCTAAGGTTCATAGTTGAATTATGAATCACAACAGGAAAATTTCTACAATACACAAATAACAAACATTTAATAAAAATTGCACAAATGCACTGCATTTGATATTTATATTGTTATTACATACAAAGGGAGATAATTAAAACGTAAATATCTAATTTAGTAAGCACGACGCGTTTAAATCAAAATAAAATTTAGCTGTTACATTTGGTTGACCGCATTATTGAGGTGTATATGGAAATCGGTTGGTTTCCACTATCTTTGCTGTAAATGGAATCAAATGGATCAAGGAGTACAACTTCCTTTCTCAAGTTCCTGTTTTATTTCAAATTTATACAAATTTACTGTGAAAGCAGTCGTTTGTCTTTGTAGTAAAATATTCTTTCTGAGAATGCACAGTGAAAGTTAAAAGATATGTTGCGGTGGTACTTGGAAGTATTTTAGGAATGCTCTATTTTATTCTTATAACTCGCTTTCCGGCAGAGAGAAGCTTTTAAAGATTTGTTTTTAATTTTAATATCAGCTATGTATTACATACATTTTACGATCACTTGCTCAAACTTGATCTTTTCGCGGCAACGATGCCTAATCTGATCTAAATCGCAATCGTAATCACGTGTTCAACAACGATAGTAGGTCAATCGTCTTCAGTAGTGTTATGTTATTGGTGCGGTAGGCGTACGGAATATCTGTGTCACAAATGACCACGGATTGATCTGTATGTCGTAATCACAATCCGGTCATTTCCTCATTCCTGACTTATGATAATGCAATACCAAAGATGTGTCTTCCAGTGTATTGTCAAGACTGAGTCAAACTTCTGTTTTATTTTCGTTGTTAATTTTTCACTAATTAATCATTTCACTGAGAAAGAAGGTTTGGGCCCATAAAACCAGCTTAACTCCACCACCTTTTTATTGAAGTGCCTGTATCAAGCCATGAAAGTGAGCGGTCGTGTATGTATGTGTTAGAGGTCAGAGGTCGTGTATGTATGTGTTAGGGGTATCGATTTTGCCTCTTTCTACGATTTTGATACCTAGTCTAACTAGTATTTGATTTTGATACCTAGTCTAACTAGTATTTGATTTTGATACCTAGTCTAACTAGTATTTGATTTTGGAATTGTTGCGACAGTGTGGTATTTATTGTTTTTCATTTTGTTTTTTTATCAAAACCTTCAAGGAATTGCATGGCTATACAAATACTTAGATTTTTACTACATTCCTCTTAGACAATTGTTAAAAGATATCTAATGATATGGCAATCTAGATATGATAACGTAACCCTCATTCCGCTTGTGCTCCATTTAGGGTTACGAATCGGTCCCATTCAACGTATGTGAGCAGCGCCCAGAGTGATTCACACCGGGCGGTTTTTTGTCCTAATTCCGTTGTAAGTGGTAGGAAAAATTAACGGGATTGAAAAATAAATATATTTAGGTAAATCTTGAGGTGTTAAATAAACGCTGCATCAATCCATGGTAGACTTATATCCATCTGAAAATTTGAATGCACGAAATCTTCTTTCTGTCCGACATTTTGTTTACAAGTTGCTATTTCACGTGCACTTGCCTCGTTTTGGAGATATCTTTATTTGGATAGTTTCGTAGTAAATTCGTAGTAAACGCTTTCCATATTTGGCATTGAGGTCCATATATGGATATGCTCCGCCCATCACAAGAGTCTACGTAAGGTGTTATGGCGGACAAGTAACAATTTTCAAATACGAAACCGGTCTTGAAGATAGAAACAGGTATTGTAACACTTATTTCATATCACCATTACTTAGAAATTGTTGGGAATAATAAGTTATGACCAGATATGCAAAAAGAATGTTGAAATATTCCCGGAACGAAATGTTTTATTTGCTCCCATACGTTAATGAGATCGATTCGTAACCCTAAATAGAGCACAAGCTGAATGAGGGTTACGTTATCGTATATAATGGCAATCATGAATGGACAATTCAGATACACAGCCCACATTGACACAACTAGACAAAGCACGAAGACAAACAAAACAAAAAACATAACACAGAAAACTAAAAAGATGAGCAACATGGACCCCACCACAAACGGAAGGGAAAGGAGTTCATGATCTCCTTGTTTTTCTTGGTCGAGATACAATTGTTAATACAAAATTAGTTTCCCGGATAGACGAAACGACACCAGTGAAACAACAGAGTACATAAAAATATCGGAATAATAGGTACTGTCACAGAATCGGAAATCGGTAACATTAAAATTTCAAAGATAAAAACAATGCGAGATCGAGGAAACAGTACAAAATATCAATCAGGATAGGCTAATGTTTTTGTACAAGCCTAGCTAGCCTAGCTGTCCATCTCTCACTTCTCAGGTCGAAGTGAGAGATGGATAGGCTAGCCATAGTGCCATACATCCACTTCAGTAACGGTGGTGGTAAGTTTTATTTCCTCCTTCAGATTTCTGAACTTGGTCCTGCAGGAGATCACAGAAATGCATGATTTTATTTATTGTGTGGGGAAAAACAGGTACACACATATTAGCCTATCCTAATTGATATTTTGTACTGTTTCCTCGACCTCGCATTGTTTTTATCTTTGAAATTTTAATAAGTGTCAACCCATTTAACCGGTCCTCAACCATGGTTGGCCGTAAATATGTCTTGATCATTTTCAGTGAACTAAAAGACCGTTCAGCTGTGGCTGAGGAAACCGGCATGGTCAGAAGTATTTTAACTGCAGCATGTATATTCGGATAAAAATCCGGTTGAGCAGATATCAGCGTTTTAGGTAAATCTGAAGGTTTATCATATTGGCTTTCCCATTTACATTTCCATTTTAACAGTTCATTTTTGTACGCCTGAACATTTTTGTCTTGCAGGTCTGCTGCAAACGGCATGAACACAGTTGATTCTTTTTCTTGCGTCAGTAGATGTAATTTTGAAGGGATTAAGTATTGGGTTAAAAACCTGTCTTTTGGTGTTATTATTCTGGATTCTATTTCTGATGCTAGATGATCTAAAATGGGGAAAGAATACAGACCTTTCCCAATAAATTTCTGGTGTGTCACCTGGGACATTATCCCGGTGCCTTTGCCTCCCGGTTGTACGTGGTTTGGTTGGCTCAATATTTTGGCTATTGGCCAATCGTTTGATCTCTTCATACAACTCTCTCCAGATATTTTCATCGCCACGTATGTGTCTTAGCATGTTGACGACAATATCTGCTTCTGTGGCTGCTGCCACAAGATCTAGGGAAGGACTTTGCAGAGCATCGGACAGCTTTAAACTTATTTGTAGAACGTGCTCACTAACTACCAAGCACACAAGAAAGCCAAAATCTTGCATTGCACGCTTTAATTCAATTGCATTTTCGTCACCGTCTGTCGCTAAATCATCTAGCGTGTCCATTATCAGTTGATATGCAGCTTTGAACGTATTTAAGGCATCAGCCCTACTAGACCAACGTGTTTCGCACAAGCCTTTGATTTTTCGTCGACCTTCTAAAGCTTCCGTCGTGTCATCGTCTGCACCTTTGAGAAAAGTTTTGAATCTACCAGTTCTTTTAGCAGAATATGAAAAAGCATATGAAATTTCCTTCACTGTATCCATCATATTTTTTTATTAACGGAAGTTGACATGATTTAACAACAGACAGATTTAGACAATGAGCATAGCAATGTACACACTCTGCAGATGGAACTATTTGTTTTATTCGTGCTTGGACCCCAGAAAACTTGCCTGCCATGTTTCCAGCCCCATCATGCCCCTGACCCCTCAAATTATCAATGACTAAACCAAATTCATTAAATTTATCTACGATTTTTTGGGCAATATATTCTCCAGAAGTTGAGCTAGCTTCCGCAAAACAAACAAAAGACTCTTTTAAACACAATTCACCATGTATCCTTTCCCACAAAACGAACGCAAATAGAAATTTGATCCGTAGTAGATTTATATGTAACTTCATCGGCAACCACACTGAAAAACTTGGTTTCGTTACATTCTTTTATTATATTATCTCGAATTTGGTTCCCACAAAGTTCAATTAATTCATTTTGAATTTGAGGAGATAAATATCTCGAATTTGGAGGACTTTGCTTTAAATCCTCCACTAAAACCAAATCGGTTTCTGCCCTAAAATTAACAAGAGCCATAAAATTGCTTTGTTCCTCAGTGTGGCCTCTTAGTGCAATATTTTGCCTACCACACAGAACAATAACCTTAAGAATGCTTTTCAAAATTTCACGATTTCTCTCAATTTTCCCAGCAAAGGCACTGCTCAACATTGAAACAACGTCGTGTTTCTTTCCTTCTGCAATAGCTAATAAAATTCTCAGATTTATCTTTACAATGCAAATGATTAGCAGAGTTTACATGTCTCTTAATATAGTTACTTAAATTCCCCCAATCGCGAACAGAAGCTTTTACAAATAAATTATCCGACCCCTCTAACAACATACACCAAATACAAAACACACCATCATCAGTTTCAGAATAATGCAGCCAAGGATATTTTTCTAACCAGATATTATTAAATCTCCTACTTACACCTCTAATAGTAGTCGCCGGGAAAACGTAGGATCGTGGAAATGTCCAATCACATTTTAACAGTTCTAGTTTTTCATACTCGTTTGGTTGTCTAACGATTTTTAAATCATATTTTGCAGGCTGAATTCTGCATTTCGCTAGTCTCTGACTCGCTCAATGGCTGAATTGTCACTGTATTATTCCCTGTTGCTTCTTCTAATGATATTGTTGATGAGGGACATTGTGCAGACCCAGTTGCACTACTCCCTGTTGCTTCTGCTAATAATATTGCTGGTGTGGGACCTTGTACCGGCGCAGTCGGACCTTCGGAATTATCATTACTAGAATCATCCCCTTTAGCTTTTTTGGAAAAGAAATAAAGCATTGAAGCTTACCCGCGCTTCATTACGAGATTACTTCAGCACAGTATATATTTGGGTAATTGTTAACAAAAATAAAACAACTTGAAGGTACACAAGTGTAATGTCGATACGTCTAATTCAAAAACATAACCTATAATTGAAAATAGGACATTAGTAAATGCGTTTGTGTCTGAAGATAATGTAATCTTGAACTTAATTGTTTTTTTTTATCAGTCAAATTGACGCAGTTTGAACAATGTAATCTTGAACTTAATTGTTTTTTTATCTGTCAAATGGGGTTCACCTACGATTTTTACGCTAATAGGTGGCGCATGTGTTCTATCAGTTATTACTTTCGGAACTCCTCGGCTAGCATCAATAACGTAACTAATGTAAACTACGATATTGATTTATATATATTCGTGTAAAATGCCACAAATGCTGTTATTAATAATTATAAGTGAGGGATATCTATCAAGAAGATTGACCATGCAACAAGAGGACCGTGGACGCCAGGGAAATACGACGTGGTTTGCTCGGCACATTTCAATGACATCACCGATGTGTCTGTCGGGATTATTATCATGTACACTGAAAAGTGTACGTTAGATGTCTTCCAGTGTTGATTGAATAAAAAGTTTATATTACTTTTACTTCCGGAATGGCGCCTCTAAGACATAAAGCACTAACCATTTTACTATTGAGTGGGGGGGATTTTTTTTT
>MJUT01062886.1:535578-586830 GCA_002080005.1 Gigantidas platifrons
TATTTCCAACCACACATGGATGTAAAGAATATCATAATATTAAAATATTGTGCATTCTGATTTTTGCCATTTATGACTTTCCTGTTTTGTGTCATATTCATGGGAAAAGCTCATTTCTTAAGATATCCAAATTTTGTTGGTTTCATACACAATGTTGAATAAAATCATCCATAATGAAAATATATGACAATATTTATTTTTCAGCACAATAAATAGTAAAATTTGAGGTATGATTTTCTTTGTAGACCGTCTTGCTGCACTAGTAAAACTTAAGGTATAATTTTCTTTGTAGACTGTCTTGCTGCACTAGTAAAACTTAAGGTATAATTTTCTTTGTAGACCGTCTTGCTGCACTGTGGCCATTCCTGGGAATTGTTGCAGAAGTTATTATATTGTGTATCATCATTTTCATCTATGAGAAGAAGAAGAGCAAGGAGATGGAAGATGAAGTAGATTCCCCGGTATCAGACGAGTATGTTTGTTTTCTATTGACTGTGTCAGCATTCCCTTTGTTAACAGGGACTGTTTTGGTCATGATCGTATAGTAGTTGGATTTACAACTACCTGTGCAATCAGTGCCAATAACCACTAACGTTGTGAGTGTAAATCCCGCTGAAGTGAGGTTTACTCGATACAACATTATGTTATAAAGTCTGTCAGTGACTTGCGACAGGTCATCGGTTTTCTCTGGACACACCGGTTTCCTCCACGATATAACTAAATTATTGTTGAAAGTGGTGTTAGATGCCACAGCTAACCCCCCACCCCCCTTTTTTGTTAACATTGGATTGAATAAATGAATGGTTTTTTTTTCCAATTGCCTTCCAGCAGGTTTAGTTTATAACATAGAAATTTTGATTTATTGATTAAGATGAAGAGACCGCATCAGTGTTGTAATGGTTAGCATGCTGACATTTGATGTGGTAGATCATGGGTTTTAAGTCCTAGTCAGGTCAAACAAAAGACGATATGATATTAGGTGTTTGTTGGTTCACTGCTAAGCACACAGCATTAAACCGGGACCATGGGTATAAATAGCTGTGGCAATGTGGGAAACCATTTTTTAAAGTTACTCACCAATCTGGCTAGTAGCTATTGAAATCTACTCGCCAAAATTAAATTCCACTAGCCAACTATGGTGAGAGATCACTCATTTGAACTCTCCATATCTTCCATATAAACACTAAGTGTCCAATTTTCCTCATATTATATAGCCTAGGAAACACCCCATTCCCTTGTTCGCATCATGCATCAACCATTTTCTCCCTATTTTCCATTTAGGGATAAATATTGAATTTCTCAGTCTTTTGGCTAACATCTTTTTCAGGTGAAGGATTTCCTTTTGGCTTAAAATTACTTTAAAAAAATTTCATGTTAGGTTTAGCTTCATTCCTAATTCAAATTTGCCGCCAAGGTCAACATTTAGAACTTTTAGGATATTAACAAAATAAGCATACCATTTCCGATCAATGATGTACGATTATTTCAGTAAATAATTGGCAACTTCCGCTAAAATTTGGGCTACGACATGGTAACATGTTTGAAATAACAAAACATCTGTTTTTAAGGGTATTTCATAGGTATCTCATTCACAATTTCTAATTAGAAATGATAAGAAAATAACAACCAAGGTCGGGACAATCGCGTAAGTTTTTAGTGTTTCCATAAAAACTGATGGCGTCCGCAACAAAAAACCAGTGACAATTTGAATAAAAACTTATGTTTTGGTACTATTTTATCGGAACACGCAAGTAAATCACATTCAATCAATCCATTCAATCGATTTTGGACTATTTATTTTGTTACATCAACTGTCAAGCAGTAAATTATCGTATTTCGTACAGACATGCCAACTCGCCAGAATGGCTAGTACTTGGATAGAAATAGTCGCCAAAATCATTTTACACTCGCATTTGGTGAGTTGGCGAGCGGTAGTTTCCCACACTGATGTGGGCGGAGCAAACATTCAGATTCTTCATTAATTTGGCCACGGTTATCTCGAGGAAGAAAAATCAATGATACACAGTTTCACAGTTACTTTTGGAGCAAAATATTTGACAGGCATGGTTACTAGTGTTCCTCCGAAACTTTCAGTCTTATAAAAAATAATATTCTTCATCAGCCTAAAAACTACAAAAATCACTTTGAGAATTCAAATTTCTGAGGTTAAGGTCACACATTGGTCATATGACTTGCAGTTTCATAAATATGCTGTTCAGGAATTTTTTATGATAAGCTCCGCCCACAAATTTTGTCTAGGCACTACCGCAAATTTCCCTTTAAGGAGTAAGAGCAAAGAAAGATAACAAGTAAATATACAAAAAAATGAGATGACCTTTTTTTGTGTTAAACTTTAGGTTTCAATTTGTACACCATAGTCGAATACACTATGTAGTGATTCTATATAAAATTATGCATGAACTTAAATAAAGAATTTGTTTTTATAACATTTTGTGTTTGTTTTCAGTGCCAGAGTAGCAGACCACAGAGCTGATGAAGTGAGACAGAGAAACAATAGAGCCTAATGAATATTACCTCCCTTTAGTAGTGCTGCTTCAGACAGTATATCAACATGATACCATTCCAGAGAATCCTGTGCGATTCATTGTCATGTTAATATGTTGGAATACAGTGTTTACGCTTGACTGCATGCATTGTATTATTTAAAAAAAAAAGACATCAATTTAAAGTAATTTTTTTTTTCATATCTTCATAAAATTTGATGAAAAGTGCTTAGTAGAAACTAGAAAAGAAAACTTTGTAGCTTTGAAAAGTATTATGATTGTTTAGTACAAACGGTTTCATCGGTTACAGTTTGTTGTAAATATAAGATATTAAGGATTTTTTTTTGTTGATTTTTTTTAGAATTTTCATTCTGTATTCATGATCTCATAATTTATGTTATAATATATTGCAATTTAATAATTATGAATTACTATTACATTTAAAAGCTTACAATTCTAACTTGATATGCTGACTATTTTGAATGACCGGCAATTTATTGTAACACAGTAACTTTTCGCTTGAAATCGAATATAAATAATTTTTAGCACATCCATCTACATTCTTGAAGATGTATATAGACCGTTCAGATTTCTTGTAAGATGCAATGAAATGTAATTACCGTATTTTACGGACGATAGGTCAATATTTTTTCCCCCTCAACACGTTGGCTTCAACCTATAGTTATTTCTCAGGATTTGTAAATAATGTGAAGGAAAAGATGGAGGAAGATGACTGGTTCTACATTTATTCAATGTAGGTTTTAAATATCTTCGTGTTGAGTAAGTTTGAAGTATCATACTTTAATGTAAATTTGCAGATAGTAGTTGATAATTAAACTACAACAAGAAAACAGAACTTTAATTTGCCATTATCTACAAATCATATTTAAGAAAATATGAAAAATGAACCCCCTATCGTCTTTTTCTTAAAATGTGTATGGTTATGATTTTTATAATGCTATTCTGAGTGTTATTATTTATAACATGTAACATATGTAACAATGTTATAAATAATATGTGTGTTACACATGTAACAATATTTGTTGTAATTTATAAACTGTGTATTACATACGTGTATGTAACATTGTTTTTATACTTTATTAGCTCACCTGAAGGGTCATGTGGAGCTATTGCTATCACTGGTCGTCCGTCATCCGTCTGTCGTTAGCTTTTTGCATTTTAATCAACTCCTCTAAAACCACTGGGCCAATTTGAACCAAACTTTGGTGGAATGATCCTTGGGTGGTCCCCTTTCAGAATTGTGTCCGACAATCCCCCCGTCTACCAAGATGGCTGCCATTACTAAAAATAGAAAATTCAGCAAAAAATCACTTAAAAATTATCTTCTCTGAAACTGCTGGGCCAATTGAGCCCAAGCTATGGTGGAATGGTCTTCAGATGGTCCTCTTTGAGGATTGTGTCTGACAACCCCGGCCGCCAACCAAGATAGCCGCCGTTACTAAAAATAGAAAATTTGGAAAAAAAATCATTTAAAAATTATCTCCTCTGAAACTACTGGGCCAATTGGGCGCAAACTATGGTGGAATGGTCTTTAGATGGTCTACCTTCAGAATTATATCCGACAACCCCGCCTGCCAAAGAAGATGGCGGCCATTGCTAAAAATAGAAGATTCGCCAAAATTCACTTAAAAATTATCTCCTCTGAAACTGCGGGGCCAACTTTGAGCCAGGTGAGCGATTACAGGCTCCTAGGAGCCTCTAGTTTATAAAGGTTTTCATTGGCTTGCAAAATTTATTTGTTGGTGCTTCATTATATTTATGTTGACATGATTTTATCTACTCGTTCTGACTCGGAATTTGAGATAAAAAAAGTAATTTATCCCATTCTTGATTGCAGTAAAACAAATTTCCGTTGAGACAGATTGTGTTCAGTCGAAACATTCGGAACATTCTTGTGTCCATTCGGAAGAATGTAGGAGTTGTTTTCCTTAATTTTTTATCAGGAAGTGGGAAGTTTCTGCTTCTTGTTAACATTGCAGGTAATTAACTTTTAAAAACCACAAGCCTAACTCTTAACTGCCATGGGTTTACATCTTGATACCCTTTTCAAGTGTTATGGTTTCTAGACTCCTACCTAAATGCTAGGGTCTCACCGGTCCATGTATTATTTCTGGCTGAGATTTCGTCCGATCCTCTTAAATAATTCTAGTCGGCTTGGTATAGCAGAAAAAAGTGACGAACACCCAATTACCCATGGGCCAACCAAATCCAAAATATTATTCTAGACAACAATGAAAAAATAATTCAATAATATTTCAAATAAATTCAATGATGATTATTACAAATACAATACACTGTGTTAGGTTACCCCAGGTTATTAACATGCTAGTGATAGCTATAATAAAGTCAACAATGATAAACAAAGTTGTGATTGTATTTGGAACAAAAATGATTGGGGATGTGTGTTGTAAAATGATAATTTTTTTTTACTGTATATGGTCGTTGCTTAATCTTGTAGCAGTTTGTAATGTATATATATGATGCTGTTTTCACTCCGGGTTACGATTTTATTTAGTAAGCTTGTTGAAAAAATTAAGTTTTGTGTGATGTAAGTAAGAATCGGGAGGGGCGGGGCTTGATTTAAAGTGTAAATAATGATTTTTGTCTTGTTTATTGGCGAATTCATTATATCGGACAGTTTTTTGTTTCAAAATTTCTATACCATACTGTAAATCTTTGTGCCTTTAGTACTTTTTTAATATTTTTCTAGAGAAAAAGAATTTAATATTGAACTCTTTCTTTTTTCTTTTTTTTTTTTTTTAATGAAATCAACATGTCTCAATTACTAACCAAAAAATATTGTTATACACTTATCACCAGTTTTAAATTAAGATTTCCAAAATTCTTTTTATTTTTAAGAGGGTATAATTTTGACATTTGTTAATTCTTTAATATATGGCTCTGTCATGTTTAGAATTAGAATCCCTTTGAAGTTTTTAGATAATTATTAAAACAAACAAATATGTTATTTTAGTTTTAGTCTACGTAACTATGGTATTTTTATTTTAATTTTATTATTTTCATGTAAATAGGGCACTTTATTGATATGTATTTTGTTTGTATGTATAGTATATTTAGTACTTGTTGTATAGGGTACAGAGAGAACATAATTATGAATGTTAGTCGATAGATTTAATTTTGCAATATTTGAAGTCGGTACATGTTGTTTTTAAACAGATTTAATTTCTTTATTTAACAAGAAATCTAGAATATTTCAAAGGACTGTTAAATTTGACATGGATAAAGACTTGTTTGTTATTGAAAATTCATAACAATTAAACTTTTCAATTAAAAGGTCGGTATGTTTAAAAATTTGTCCGTACATCGGCAAACAAACGATATTAAAATATTGGTATGTATTCAGTCATATATAGTAAAATTTATTCAGGTCTGGTTTTTGAATTAATTATTGTCATGATTATGAATAATTTTTGGGATGTTTTTACTGTGTAGTGTGAAGTGCGATTGTTATAAATAATTTTTATATGTCATGATTTCAATATCAATAAACTGTGAATGTACCCATCCTGCTTTATTTGGTTTATTCTTGAGCATCCTGAATGTAGCAATCTTGTTTTATCTGGTGTATTCGGAACCATCCTGTTTTATCTGGTTTATTCTGGAGCATACAAGTGGGATGGAATATTAGAACATCTGACAACAATCTTACTAAGAGTATTGTAATACAATCTGATTAAAAACAGCTGTTTTAATACACTACATTCCCCCTAACATCTACCAGCACCTGCTTAGAGGTCATATCCAGAAAAACTTTCGTATATGAATACTTTTTTTCTAAATCAACAGTTCAGAGAGCTTTACATTTGTGATGTGTTAATAAAAAAAAGCCTGAAAGGCACTGTTAAGATTTTGCCATTAGTGTTTTCATTGGCTGATTACGAGTTCATTTGGAGATTATCTCTAATCCTGTCAAATATCTGGAGGAACATAGTTTAATGTAACAGCTGATTCTGATCCCAGAAGAACAATAACTGTGACATGGAAACAATTGGATTTCAAAATAAGTAGATAATATCCTGGAAGACTCTCAGACCCCATGATTGATTGAAAAGAAGCTAGCAACCATACATTTCTTGAACAGAACAACAAGAGCTGTTACATGAAACAATTGGACTCATAATATTTGAAATCCAAAATTGGAAAATATCCTGGAAGATGCTCAAACCTGTCATTTGGTGCAACTACTGGGGGATTTGTCACAAATTCACTCACTAGATGATTCTCTTGTTATCAATGTTAAGGTTTCTGGATCCAAATGAAGGGGGTGCGTTTGTTTTAACATTACCTCTAGTTCAATTGAAACAGGTATGTTGTGTGTCCTTCGATATACAGCTTCTGATAACCTCTTTGGTATCTTCAAACTTTTCTTGTCTATCCCATTGACATCCTGTCCATTGAATGGTTTCCTAACAATTGTGTCAAAACAGCCTGACCGTCGCCTGGTTTGCTGTCTCCCGTCTGCTAAAATTTTGAATACAGAAGTCCCTCTCTTATAAGGACACCCCTTCTACAAACAAAATATGGCCTTATAAGAGGGGTGGCCTCTCTTGAAGGGGACAATTTAGAAGTATTTTACTGTCTCTGTCCATTTGAGAGGTGGCCATATAAGACAGAGGCTACTGTATTATGTATTTCACCATCAAACAGAATAAACCTGGGTTGCTCTCCACTGTTGATGTCACTCACTTCTTTTTGAATACCATGTTTTGGTGAAATATTGTAATCTTGTTTATGTAAAAAAAAAATTAAGTACTGTTTAAATCAAACGGAAAAACTGGACAAAAAATCCAAAACAGTGCAAACACACAGGTGAATAAAATATTAGTACAAAATCGTAGACGACATAAACTCCAATAAAAACAGACTATAAGATCAGGTACTCCCAACAGGCAGCATATCCTGCCCTATACACAAAACCCATCATGAAGTTCCTAATATCTAAAGCCAGTTTTAGAAAAGGAGATTTACAAGGTGACATGAAAACATGTTGCCAAAAACCAGTAGAGATATGGTAATTATGCATGTATAGGCTACAATCCATGCATGAATTTGTACGACAACTTTTATACGCTTGTCAATCTATCAGTCCATCCATATGTCCGACAATAACTAAAGTGTGTTTTGACCAAATAGCACAACATTTTAGCATAGCCTTAGGATTGATGGAAGTAGAGAACCTGTCAATTGTTATGATTTTCACTTATGCTGTTGCAGAGTTATAGGACTTTGGTCATTTTCTTTTCATATTTTACATAACTCCAGTTTGATTTGACCAAATTTCATTAAAAATCTTACAAAACCTTACGAGTGATTATGCCATTCCAGATAGGATTTTGCTCATGAAAGAAATAGTATTTTCCACATTTCTTACGATAACTAAAGTTTGCTTTGACTGAATCTCAGGAAATTTTTATGCAATGTAAAGATTAATCCAACCAAGTAAGCTGTCTTTCAATTTTGACATTTTTCATGTTTGTCATTTCAGAGTTATAAAACTGTTCAAATAGGCACTTTTTCTGATTTTTTAACTCTTGCGAGATGGGCATATTACATTCAAAGTATAACTATATTAAAAATGTATGAATACGTTAAGGTCCAATAACTCCCACAAAAATTGTCAAATCAAAATGGCGGGAAAATATGATCAACTACACATCATGACCAATCATCCTACCATAAGCTATTGAATCAACAACCTCAGAGGAGTTGCATTCACCAAGTGAAGTGGGACAGACAAACCGAAAAACTATATGCCCCATACTATCGTATGCAGAGCATAAAAAACTAAAAATCAACAAAGGTGGTAATTGTTTTTATTTACTTCATTTATTCTCTTCATTATACATACAATAATTTACAAAGAAATCATGCAATCATAACAAAAAGTCTACAAATATTGCCATATATGGTCAGTTTTTGTTGGAATTATAATGATTGTCCGAGTCAGCAGGGTATGGGTCTCAAAGCACTTCAAAAACAATGAAAAGGATGTGGAGAACAGTGTCTTATACTAGATACTTCAACAAAATGTATAAAAACTATTAAAAGAAAGGCATATTTAATATCATATAATAAATAGAAAGGAGAATTTCAGTGTTTATTTTTAAATACAATGACTGTTTCGTGGTTTATTATTATTTTTTTCTTTCTTGTATTTACACATAAAAAGATCTTTCCTGTATTCACACATAAAAAGACAAAGTACATAATATACCAAACATTTAACTGGTATTAAGACAAAGACGCTGCCACTGGAAATGACTCTAAAAGAGCAATCTTTTTTAATACTCGTTTAAAAAAATGTGTGATAGGCACCTCATTCTCATATTAAGGTAGAAATTATTCTCATTAAAGAATACCTCACAGTGACTGTGAGATGGAGAACTGCAATAATAGCATTGTTCTATAACTACTTTTACCGGAGTTTCTGATGGATTTTTAATGATGTTCACTAGCATCCATCATCGGTAACACACGACTGATCACGCTCCAATACACTCCACTCATCACTGGTGGTTTAATTGATACAATTACAATCCTTTTGGTGTTGTCTGGTTACTGATCAGGTGTTTTGAAGTTGCTATAGCAACATAGAATCAGTCAAATTTTATGATTGGTTAGTAGGTCACAAAAAAATATAAATCAATGTTTTGTTTTTGTTTACTACATAGATTTAGATATCAAAGTAATGTAAAATAATTTTCTGGTCCCACAAAATGTACCCCACTAATTTAAATGCAAATAACTACCATCCTCCAAATACCACGGGACCAATCAGATTCGAGATGAATTATTAATGAGTACAACAATTTTTTTTCTTCAAATGACGCATGGATGACGAGTGGTGAGTATCGGAGTGTGAGCAGACGTGTGTTACCGACAACGACTTGCATCCAAATCCTTCCGTATTGAAGTTCAATGAGACTCATATAATGAAATTAGGGTAAAATACATAGAAAAAAAATGACTAGATATGAAAAGTAAACAAAACATGTGCCCAGGTTAAACATGAAACCCTGAGATAACTACATAGAACTGTGCATAAACAAACAATACATGTACTAGCCAATTTTAACTAAAATCTTAAAACAAATGTTTAAATAGATTTATTAATTCTTATACAATTCATTTTCTACAATGTTAATCAAGGAGCACGTAAAAAACAAACAAAAATATTTTAGGCCGTTATTTGAAAATCAGTAGTGAAATCGAGAAAATACTGAGACATAAGATCTGAGAGAGAAAATATATTTTACCTTTTGTATTTCTGGTCTATGGTGTTAAATGCCACTTCCAACAATATTTCAGTTATATCGTGGCCGTCAGTGTCATTGGTGGAGGAAACCGGAGTACCCGAAGAATATCATATCGAACTGCCCTAAGTCATTGACAAACTTTATCACATAATGTTGTTCCGAGTACACCTCGCTATGAGCGGGATTCCAACTCGCAACGTTAGTGGTGATAGGTAAAGCCAACTACTATACGATCATGACCACGACAACCTCTTTTGTATTTCTGAATATTT
Organism: Gigantidas platifrons; assembly: GCA_002080005.1. Classification (NCBI taxonomy): domain Eukaryota; kingdom Metazoa; phylum Mollusca; class Bivalvia; order Mytilida; family Modiolidae; genus Gigantidas; species Gigantidas platifrons. The sequence goes on from MJUT01062886.1 coordinate 545,653, forward strand.
GAAAAAAGGTAATAAAGCAAAATACATGTAAAAGAAATTAATATTAATAGTGTTAAATATGAATATTCTGCACAATTCAAAAAGAAAAAAAGAAAAATCTAAAGTTTAAAAATAAAACTTCCGACAAAAATGTTGCTAACTGTTTAAAAATTGGTCATCAAGTTTTTGGCATTCAAACCAGACAGACTTTCACTAGCCAATAAGGATCTGCATTTACAAGGCAAGCATGATGTAACTACATTATCACATTTCCATAGCAACATAATAAATACAAGACAAAAAATATTTAACACCATTTTTTCTTTGGCTTGTCATATCTTCAATAAAGATTTACTAGTGAACACTTATGGTCTGTTTATTTTCATTGTATACATTTTGACATGAAATTCTGTGCTAGAAACAACAACATTTAAGAGCGTGAAAAAAAAATTTAAGCATTTATTGTGTTTTTTTTTCTTTTTGTGATTATGTGATTTTATATATCTGTAGTCTTTGTAGTTTTCACCTACTTGCCTGAAGGCCAAATTTAGAAAAAAAAAAAAAATCTATTCATTCAAACAAATTATTTCATAATATTAATTTGCCCGAATCCAGCTTTACTTGTCCCAGTTTTGGGGAAGTGGATTAAGTGGGAAGACTGCATCTGTCGACATGCAAATGTGAAAAACCAGTTCACTACAGTAAATTGTCTTAATCAGGTAACAAGTTGGAAGTATAGCTTGCCTGAAGCATTGTATGATAAAAAATATTGGAGAAAAATGAAAGAATGTGTCCATAGGTCACAGTTGCCCCATCCCCTCTTCCAGTTAAAGTGAACAGGGGCATAACTCTAGAACGAAAAAAGTGGTAATGTCTACGCATAATTATGTTTTGCCAATAGTTACAGAATTTTAAGAAAAATCCCTTTCTTTTTGATCATTTAAAAAATCTTGGCATAAAAATCCCATGAATACTTTTCATTATGTATATGTTGCAATATTTTCAAACTTAATACAGCCCCACTAATTTATTCATTTAAACATTTGTAAGTTGACTGGAAAATAAATCACCAGATAATTATCTACATTATATTTATATATATGCACAGTATAAACCTGCATTTTCCTAAATGTTCCACAAATTTTGATATCTTATATAAGTTGAAAAATAGTTCGTTCAACAATTAAATTAAACAATTTTTTTTTTTTTTATTATTATCTAAAATATGCTTAGTATGTTCACCTAAGAAGTTTCTACTTTAGAACATGGACAGATTTAAGACATTCAAATTACGGTATAAATCTTCTTGCCGAGACAGCGTCTATATATTTGTCTCCTTTGACACTATTACCGGTAATATCTAACATATGCATCTCTTTACAAAACTGTGTATAGTTATGAATAATGCAAACCAACGTTCTAGTTATAAAATTGTGTAGCTAAATATAGCATGAGCAATAATAAATACAATGAATTCTCCCTATGCCACATACTGTAATTAACAAAAAATTATATGATGGTTTTAAAATACAATAAATGACGAAAAGATAATTAAAAAACATATACAAAATGGTTTTGTTCCCATGTAACAATATAATACACCAAGTTGAGCTAGGTTTGTTAATATTTATAAATCATCCAAACTTGTAAAAGAAAAATCTACATCAAATGTTCACACACATACACATATTTACATAACACTACAGCAAATTTTATATATGTACAAAGTTATATACCTACTGACTTCTATTATGTATTCTGAAGTACATTATATGCATTTTTTTGGGGGAGGAAAAGGGGGAAGAGTTATGTTGAAGTGATTTCTTTGTTTGCAGTTCTCGAAATGAAAATTTGAATTTTCTGGTCCGAATCAAAGTCTTGATTTTATTTTTATACTCGAAATGAAAATTTGAATTTTCTGGTCCGAATCAAATTCTTGATTTTATTTTTATATTGTTCCAAATCGACCCTGAAAAATTGACTGGTCCTAACAAAGTTTTACTGGTCTTGGGCTGGAGGACCTGTGCTCATTGTGAGGACTGATTGGTAGGATGTTGTTTTTGTGAGTTTCAATCAACATGACTTACCAACAATTTCAGTCATCAAATTATTTCTAACAATAACATTGGGATCAATAAAATATTGGTATAGAAGTGGCTTCAACTACATTTGTATAATTTTTTCTTCTTCAAATTTGATGCTTAATGTTTAAACAAGCATTATATAAACAAAGAGAACAATAAAAATTTTAAGACATAGACAATTCTTTGGCACTGTAATTTTAAGAAACAAATGGCTAAAACAAAGCACTTTTATCAGTTAAATTATGGTTATAAACAGACATATTGAAAGAACTATTATATTTGACGGGGAGTTTTTAATTTCAGTACAGTGTACATGTTCCCAGTAAGAACATGGAAGTATTTAACATATCCTTTGTAATACTGTAGATGTAATAAGTAAAATGCTCATCTTGAATAAAAAATTCTAGATTATCAACAATAAGTATTGAGTATAGCCATACATTAAAAACTGTTCCTTTATGTGTTTCAGATCGTAAATTTCTTTCCACATGATATATTAGGTCGGGGTCATAAATTATGTCAACATTCTGGAGTAACATAAAAAATATTTTCACAAATAATTAACTTGTCTTTCCTTTAAAGTAAAATATTTTTATAAGGCTAAAATCTGTTTCACATAATATGTTGAAATAAAAAAAATCACTGAGTAAACACATGTAACAAATATTGACACACAGATGTCTTGCCTGTCCCTGAATGGATAATAGGAAACAATGAACAAACAGTATTGAAACAAAGATGTTTTTCCTGTCCCTCCTTAAGGTCAAAATCAATTAACGGGACTTTCGGATGATTGTGTTCATCAACTTTAATAGTTTGACCCTTCATGAAATGTTCTGAAACACTGATCAAAATATGAAGAAACAACACAAATCCTATGAAATCGGTGAGGGGTAAAATTGAGGTCAAGGTCAGGTGGCAAGTGACTGGCTGACATGCACATTATCAGAATAATTGACCAATTATGTACATGGATATTTGATAAATGGACCTTATCACAAAGATTTGATGTAAATTCAACAAAGTTGATGGGCGTACAAATTAATTCAAGGTTAGATGATAAGTAACTGATGGACATATACCAATACACTTACTGTGCTTACTAACAATGTATACATAACATAAGTTTAATAACAATCAATGTACTATAAAAACAAAGATGTATGCATGATGAATCTATTTTGTATGGTTACTGAGACACAGCCTTTTGACAAAGTTGATGTCGCGTACAACAGCCTCATAAAAAGCAATACCTATATCTTGACTTTCTGCAATTTCCGTCAAGGCGAGACAAAAAAACGGAACTAAGTAAGTAATGACACTTGGCTGTAAATCCTTCATTCAACGCTTGAGCACACACATACATACGTACACACGATCACAGACAGTAACACATATCAATAGCTATGCATGCTGGTGTGTATAATTATTATGATATATACATGGATTAATAGTTGTATGTCTATTTTGTAAAACATGTTCGACATGATCGCTATCACTTTCTTGTCCCGCGGACAAATTTACAGTAATACCATTATACTTCCCTTTGGAATCGTCATAATGTCTTTTTTCTTTCCAACATAAAATTCTATGGTCCCGTGCCTGTAACACTATAAAGACAACACCAAACAATAAAATTAATGAGGTGCATAGTATTATGACCCATACGAAAAAACTCAGCATATCTGGGTCCAAGAAGTTCATAAAAGGTTTTTTGTGACACTGACCATCCCGTACTTCGTATCCAGTATTACACTGATAGCAGTCTGTCACGTAAGGCCCCTTGCATGTCTTACAGGCACCATTACATTTTTTACACACACCATGTCTATGGTAAGACGTTGTTTTTGACGAAATATTAGCGTTATCTCCCAGCATAACTGTCTCCATCTCTTCATAATAGTGATCGGGACAACTAGGTACACACCCATCACCGTATCTATAAAATCCTAACTTACATTCTGAAAAATTCAATGAAAAAACATATGGTTACAATGCCTTAAATAAGGAGTGTCTACAATGAGCTAGATTTGTACTAAAAGAATGATTTTATCACATTTTATAAAGAAGACATGATTTGATGCACAACATATCTGTCATTATTATTATTTTATCAATTCATGCAGCATGACAAGGTTAAAAAAAAGATTAAAACTGACTACAATCTAAAATTAAAGTTAGATGTTGGACATTCCTGTATTATTGACTTCCCCTAAGGGAATCCTAGGGAAGAGCAATATGACCTAGTTTCTCTGGTTGGATTTAACCAAAAGGGTGTGGTGTCCACTGGTTGTGCAAGAAGAATGAAATACACAAATGAACGTAAATGAGTACTTCGTCTACAAAGAATGTCACAATACTTTCATGCAAAATACAGCTTGCAGCAGCTCCATATAAGCTAGTTTAATAGAAGTGGTTGTTAATATTCTCGTTTCCACAGGCAACCTGGTATGGGAGTGGTTGTTGTTGAACACCAAGAGAACAAATTTTCAGCTATATCATTGGAGAACAAGTTACTTTTGAGATAATGATGATGTCTGTTTTGTACTAGAATAACACGTCAAGCTAGATGTTTATAGTACTAGCTCACTGCAACATCAGTCCACAGTGGGACATGTCCTCCCTTTGGACATATTATCCCAGATTCTGAGTCAACCAGTCATAAGGTGGCACCATACACTTCAGGTAAAATTTGATCTGCTCTTTTAATTTTCTTATTTTTTTGGCAGTGTGTTTGAATATATCCACTGTAATAAATATCAAAATTTTTAAAAATTCCAACCAACAGACTCAGAACTATAAATTCACTAGCCACACAGCAGCTTTTCTCGCTGTGGTTTTAATCACCGAGATGCTTGAAATCTGCATACAAACATCATATGATCAAAACGTTCAACTGATTTTAAAGAGTTACCTTCCTGTAATGTTAGGTACCATCTTAAGTCTTACTCCTTAATGTTACATGCTCAGTGGAGAAGCAGCGACTATTCTTTGAATCGAATTCACGATCTACCACACTTGAGATCAGCATGCAAACCAATGTGGTTCAGAGGCAATCTACACTTTCACAAATAGGCCAACCTTTTACCTCTGATCTTTTATGCACTATATATGTTGAACACTTGTCATTTTTCTCAAAATAATCAATAAATCATTGTGAAACAACTTCATAATTATGTTTTTGTTTCCACTGTATGCAACAAAATATGTCTTGGTAAGAATTTTACTATGCAACAAACGGAAATATTCATTTAAAAGAAATATTTACCATTATGTCGATGGTAAATAGTTCAGTGAATGGAAAATCCATGCAATTAAAATGATATATGGTTTGGTTTATGGAGTTTAACGCCTTCCTCAACAATATTTCGTGGCAGTCAGTTTTATTGGTGGAGGAAACCGGAGTACCCAGAGAAAACATCAACCTGTCGCAAGTCACTGACAAACTTTATCACATAATGTTTTATCAAGTACACCTCGTCATGAACAAGGTTTGAACCAGCAACTTTAGTGGTGATAGGCACTGATTGCACAGTTAGTTGTAAATCCAACTACCATACGATCATGACCACAATGGCCCCAGATTTGAATGACTAAGATACCTACCTATACAAACACCATTATTAGTTATACCAGCACATTTAAATGGTTGCTTAGGAACATACGACTGAGTTGACTCATTTTTTTTCTGTGGGTGTGTTGCAGTTCCCATCACAACTAAACTCCATTCTTTTAACTGGGCTGAAAATATAAAATAAAAATAATAAAATTACAACTGGCTCAACCATATTTTTTTCACAACTATACAAGTTCTTTCCTTTTAAATATTTATAAAAAAAAAAAAAAATTCCATCGTTCATTTCAAAAAAATAATTTCATCGTTCATTTCAAATATATAATTCCATCGTTCATTTCAAATATATAATTTAAGTACAATATGATAAAGAAAACAACAGTTAGTAGCATAGTTCCGTTTGGTTTATGGTGCTTAATACCACTTTCAACAATATTTGAGTTATATCGTGTTGGCCAGTTTTATTGGTGGAGGAAACCAGAGTACCCGGTGAAAACCACCGACCTGTCACAAGTCACTGACAAACTTCATCACATAATGTTGTATCCAGTACACCTCACCATGAACGGAGTTCGAACTCACAACGTTAGTGGTGATAGGCACTGATTGCATATGTAGTTGTAAATTAAATACCATACCATCATGACCACTACGGCCCTCATACTTCAGCATATTAGATAGACTGTGTAGCTATGAGTAGTGATGTTGTTATTGACTAATTAAAGTTTTGATATACATTGCAACAGTTGTTCTTATACTATTATACATTCAGCAGGTAGGTTTTCACTATCAATGGCAAGTGAGTGAGTGATTGTTGCTTAATGCAATGTGAGAAAATTTTTCAGCCATATCATGGAGAGAACAAGTTACATTTCGATGAGATGATGATGATAATGTCTGCTAATAGACTAACACGCTTAGTTGGATTTTTATAGTGCTAGCTAGCTCACTGAAACAACAGTCCGCTGGTAGACATATCGCCCCCACTCTGACACAACAACAGTCCGCTGGTAGACATATCGCCCCCACTCTGACACATCATCCTGATTCTGAGCCAACCAGTCTTTGCTCTAACTACTTAATGCTATGTGCTTGTAGGACAAACAATTAAATGTTCATTTTTGTAGGAACAAATTTCTTTATACATTCAGCATGAAATGGATAAGAAATGCTTGGTTAGCCATTTCTATTTATTTCTCAGTCTTGTATAAAATGGCATTCAGCGACGATATACATATTTTGTACATCTAGTACTAAAACATGAACAATTAAACAATATCTTAACAACATTATAACTTTTTGTAATTATAGTGACCATTGATTTCTATGTACATTTTTTGCATTTTATTTTACAGTATAAAAAAATGCTGACTTGACATTTTAGATATTTGTATTAAACCTTTATACATGTATTTCCAATGTTGGATATGATAAGCTATTATTGGAATATTATCAGTATCCACAGACTTACTCTGACACTGAAAATTATCGTTCAGCGTTGTGACGTTACCCGTAAAAACAATAGCATATTTAGTTTTGAAGGTCTTGACATACATTATCACTAGTAACACAGCTCATCCTCTCAGACTTGCTGCGATTCTAGCGATAATGTCTGTCTTAAACAATGTACTATTATTCTACATGTAATACAAAACAAGGGAGAGAACCCACATGTATAATAATCCAATAAATTTGTTGTTATAGGAGTACTGTTTCCTTCCAACTAAATTATTTACAATTATCATCAAATATCAAATTCTGTAATCAAGAAAATTCTGCTGTTTAATGTATCAGTTCTTTGAAATAATAAATTGGATGAAAATGATTTATCAAATTATGAAATATCAGTCTAATTTTCTATTTCTTGTGACAAGGGAAAGTGCATTTATACATTATAAAGGTGAAATCTCGATCTTGTGTTTTTACTAGTTTTCTTCTCTCCGGTAATCGTGCCTGTGATAGTGTGAAATAGGTATGTATGCTGTGCCTATATATATGTAGTATGTACAATGTATATATAGCAAGAATAACATAAACAACCTCTTCTGTTACCTTTTAGTCTTTTCCCACTGATTGAAGCTATACAATTATTTTTTTTTAATTACTAATTTTATTTTTTAAGTTTCAATGTTGCACTTTACTTTTTTCTTAAGATGTTCTATTTATTATTCATTAATTAGCATCATTACAAAATGCAAATATATTCTTAAAATATATCTTCAGATTAGCATCAAACAACAACATATATAGAAATGATCTACAAGAAAGCCTCAACTGCAAAGGAAAAAACAAAATAAAAAATCAATGGTTTGAAAGACAAAAAAAAAGAAGCAAAAATCAAAAAAAGATTACTTATTGAACTGAGAGAAAAAAAATCAGTGCCAAGGTGTGGAAGCTTAAAAAAATTGTTATAAATTATTTCAAAAAAAATATTTACAAAAATTGTTACTGATGAGAAAGAACACTGTTATTTCAGTTAATGGTTCACAGAAAAATATTTAAATATTACTGAGAATTGTAAATATATACTAAACAAATAAATAAAATAAACAAACAACTAAACCAGCTTCAAACAACACAACTAAAAACATTCAACACATGCTAACCAAATCATTGTTTTATTTATATGGCTAACAACAGAAACAGGGTATCAAGGGAGATAACTCTACAATACAATTAGATTAGAGTTGTGTCCCTTGGTACTAACAACTAAGGATTATTGAACAACAACTTCATGCCTATATGAAGACGTTTCTTGCCTGGAGTCATGTTCTCTCGCACCATCCTCATGTATTGCAGGGCTGACATGTTTTTCTTTTTGGCCAACGTTTCAAAAATGCACATGTGGTCTTTGCTCGGGAAGTTATGTGATTGGAAAAAGGGGTCATGGTAAGGGGAATTTGCATAAACATTTCGATTATTATTGAATACTTTTTTGGCAAAAAATGGAGGTTCTGTGGTTGTAGTAGTTGTTGTAGTCGTCGTCGTGGTAGTAGTTATTGGTTGAAAATATCGATAAGTCTCGTAATAAGATGGATACTTTGGAATTTGATGCTCAAAGTAGGTATTAGGTTGGTATCTAGAATTTGTACTATAAACATCTTGACTTTTTTGTCGATCATAATATCTCGGTTGACCTTTAGGAGTTTCAGGTCTGGGATTATAATGCTTGTTGGGAAAATCTTTTTTGTGTCTTGGTCTTGGAAATTTTGTCGTGGGTTGTGTGGTAGTCGTGGTGGTGCTCTTAAGATGCTGTGGATCTCTATCGGTTCCATACAAGACGAGTACCCAATCCTTTAACTTAGCTCCCCGGACTGTAAACAAAAAAGACGGACATAACAACATTAGTGGTAATGTATCATACACATCTATGAGGAATCTGGAAAAACAATGCAGGCCCAACATGCTCCTAAAAATAACATTACATGTACTCAAAGTTTGTACTCTTTACCACTTATGGAATACTTTTTCTATTGCATAAAAAGCCAAAATTGTACTACATTTACATAATTTTACAGTTATGGAAACAACTGTTTAAAATACATATTTGTATACTATCAAACAAAACCAAATCAAACAGGTAAAAATAATGAACAAAAGTAAAAAAAAGTATAATCTAAGAACACACCATGTCTTAACGGAGCCTGTAACTGCTCACCTTCTTAAAGGCTACCTTTGTTTTACTCAATTCGAGAAATTGCCAGTATTAAAATATTTTCCTAAATTAAATTACTTACAAACAATTTTTTTTAACATTTTTACATCAAATATTGACAGCTTAAATTTCACATCATTCCAGTTGACATTGTAAGCATTTTTGGTCAATTAAAGAGATTTCCATTTTCAACTTAGTAGTAAGTCTTCCATGGAAGACATGTGTCACTTGCAAACTTATTTTCTTGTGTCAAATATCAGGAAGCTGGCCTGTGTTGTTCCTGAGAAAAATGTGACAGAAATTATTTTATGACAAATTTTTCGATATAAAAAATATTCTAAGTTCCGTCAAACAGGAAGTGGACATGCGGCAGATTCGAAACTGTCTTACACCATACAGTTCTCCATACTGATGATCTGTGCCAAATTTAAAGAAGCTGGCCTGTGTGGTTCCTGAGAAAAATATGACAGAAATTATTTTGTGATGCCGACGACGACGCAAGACGACAGATAGTGATCCCTATATGTCGCCTCTGCGTAACGCAGGCGACACAATAATGGTAGCCATCTTGGATGAAAGGTTAAATGATCGTCTCCACCCAATTCGCTTATAAATAGGAATAGTGGTTTCAGAGAAGAAGATTAAAATGTTAAAAGCTAACTACAATGACTACAGAAAATGAGAAAAAACAGATGCCACTTGATGGCAAACAGCTAACGTGGCCTTGGGCCAGGTGAGCTAAATAAATAGGATAATTACATATTAATGTCTTATAATGCCAATGTGGGTATTTCATATAATAATTTTGTTAATTTCATAAACAAAAACAAAGTCTTTAACAATAAGCTTAACATGCAAACACAGGGGTATACACTAGGTTAGCTATGAACAAAAAAAAAATGTAACAGAATTTTTTTCTTGTCATACAACTTATATTAAATAAATAATAATCTTCAGATGAAAATGTAAACAATTAGTACAACTCATTATTCTATATAAATATATATACAGTAGATTATGACATTTTCTTAATCAATTTTTTTTCAATCCTAAAAATGTAAACCAGCATGAAAGTTTTACTATCTTTTGCTTGTCTTATCAGATAACAAATCGAACCAAACTCATATATTGGTTAGGGTAATGGTGTTTAACACCACTTTCAACAATATTTCAATTATATCGTTGTGGTCTGTTTTATTGATGGAGGAAACCAGAGTACCCGGAAAAAAATCACTGACCTGTCGCAAGTTACTAACAAACTTTATCACATAATGTTAAATCGAGTACACCTCACCATGAACAGAATTTGAACTCACAACTTAAGTAGTGACAGACATTGATTGCATAGGTAGTTGTAAATCCAACTACCATATGATCATGACCATGATGGCCCCATCATTAATAAAAAATAAATAAAAATTGCAAATACTGAAATGAGTTCCTCATTATTTGAAACTTATATGAACAAAAAAGGGGGATAACAGATTTTTTTTACTTGTTTGTTTGTTTGTTTGTTTGTTTGCTCTCGATTGTTCAATTTTCAAATTGAAGAAACATAGTAATCTACTGGTATCAGGAAAATCTATATTTAAATCATTATCTAACAAACGACAACAGACGTAAACAGGTATGTGTATATCTTTTTATCCTAATATGTATGCTATAAAAATTCAATGTCTGATGCAAGGAACTGTAGAATTTCATGCTGTTTTGTGTACTATACCAATTTTAATATAAAATGTATAATAAGCTTTAATATCTTTCTGTGAACCATTTAATTTACTTAAAAAATTACTGGATGAAATATTATCTTGTAAATTTTCTGCAAAATTATAGATTCCATTGTATTAAAAATCCACAATGCTTTCTCCCCTCCTCAACCAAAAATGTATATATATATTTTCTTTCAAAGCTAATACTTCAGTGGTCTATTTGATTTATACTTTTAAACAAAAGATGCACAAAATTTTCAATCAGATCAACATTTGTTTTCATTCCTTGCAAAAAATACAGGTTTTTTTAAAGATTTTTTTTATGGTAAATTTAAATAATAAAATCTATTGCATAAAAATAATATATAAGCAAAAACAAATAAAGAAAAGTATACCCACAAAGGCATATATACCCGATTTATACAAACATAACCATCCACAATCCAAAATGTAAACAAAAATTTAACCATGAATTGCATTTAAAATTTACAGGTAATATATTTTGATGAAAGTTATCTCCCCCTTGATTGTTCACCAAAGCAACATTGAGCATTGTCCAAGCAAACACGCTACTTTTATCTCCATTAGATGCTTCCCTTTTTTACAAAAATCCAAATAACATGGGGGTCGTTAAGAATAAATACAATACATTTAACAGGAAAGTTTCACTTGCCTTATATAAGAGAAACTGCCAGTATCTTTGATTTCAACATAATACTGATTGATTGTATTGTTAATTAAAGTTTTGGTGAAAAAAAAATAAACAAACAAAATCGTAAATCATAAACAAATGTATTAAAAAAATCTACTAAATATGAAATAAAATGTCATGCAGATATATAATAAAAATACACAGTTTTTTATATATTGCTTCAAAAATTCAAAATTCAATACATTTTCCCTTAAATGTCCTATACAATCTACATTAAAAATAAGTGCCTTTTTCTGTGAGAAAATATTGAAATGCTTAATTCTGATCTTGCCTAATTTAAAAATACGATATTTTTTTTTTTTTAAATACGTAAGCATATGATAATAAAATAGTGACTACTATCTAATAAAGAAAAGTATGATAATAAAATTGTAAATAAATTCATACATGAACTGGCTCCATTTTCTATTTCTAGTATCCAACCTCCTTTGGCCGTCTCTCCCCAATTATGAGTAGTCATGAAAGCCCAATTGTTAAACCCCTCTCTGGAGGTATCTCGAGCTCGTCTAGCTAAAAGAGTAGACCTCGTGCCTCTAGGAGAGATGAGGAATATTTGTATTTCTCCCCTTCGTGAGGCAGTAAGTGTGATTCTAGCTTGAACATGCTCTAAGTATTTCACATGATCTTGCACTCCTTCACAACCATCTGTATAAAGGTGTACTGTAATTTTACCATTCATAGGAATGGGTCTGAAATAAGATAAAAGAAATTAGTTGTTTATTTGTTTGATGGTGTTTAATGCCACTTTCAACAATATTTCAGTCATATTGTGGCGGCCAGTTTTATTGGTGGAGGAAACCAGAGTACACGGAGAAAACCACCGACCTGTCGCAAGTCACTGACAAACTTAATCACATAATGTTGTACACCTCACCCTGATCGAGTTTCGAACTCACAACATCAGTGGTGCTAGAAACTGATTGTATAGATAGTTGTAAATCCAACTACCATATGATCATGGCCACGACGGCCCCTCTGTAACATGAAGTGATGTTCTCTTTTTGTACAGTAGTAACCCTCTCTGATAAGGCAAATTCTCTAATCAGACAAGAGGTCAAATCTACTGAGATACCAAAACTTAGGGACCAAAACTGACAATCTGGATCAACTGGTCTTAAATAAGCGGTCATTTCTCATGCATGATCATTTTCTTTTGTTCCAAAGGAACAATTGAACACAAATGTGACTGTATGTCTTAATAAGTGGTCATTTCTCATGCATGAGTTCCAAAGGTGACAGACAATTGAACACAAATGTGACTGTATGTCTTAATTACTAACTTGTCTGTATCAGGTGATCTGATTTCACAGATATGCTGTGGAGGAACAGATGTCCAATTTCTGGCCAGTCGTACCATAGCACCAGCATCCATTAAACCATACCCAAAGGAATGACTCACTGAAAGAAAAAAATTAATATATCATAAACTAATAATTCTATTCTTACTAGAATTTATCAATAACTTGTAATCCGATTGGATATCGTCATTTATTCTACGTCATTCGAAAGGAATTTATAAATCAATATTTCCGTTTGCCAGACTACTTTTTCCCCGGTCATTCCACACGCATAAATCTACGAGCAATGATACTAAGGGGTTCTGCTGGAAGGATCTGTCATCTTGAAAATGTCAAATCCTACATGTCATATTTACAACAATACACAAAAATAATTAAAAAGCTTACCTTGAAAACTTATTTTAGTTAAATTGTATCAAACTTAAGCGTACACGAAGCCAAATAACGTCTAATCTTTACGTTTCAAACTGGAAGTCTTCATATGACGTCAATGACGTCATGTTGGTTATGTTCCAAAGTCGTCAATAACATTTCGCGAATTTTCTTCAGTTTACAATCGTATGTGTATTGTATGTCCATTGTTTGAGGCTCTCCTTGGGTATTTCTTTAATAGTATTTAGTGTCGAAAACAAACACGATGTCCAAGAATAAGAATTATAAGGATTAAACACTGTGTTTTAGGAAATTATGTATGTATAAACTCCGGCAGCTCACTCACAAACTTTACATAAAGTCCTTCAGACTTTATTCAGTTTGCGAGTGAGCTGCCGGAGTTTATACATAGATAATTTCCTAAAAAACAGTTTTTAATCCTATATTAAAGGTATATTGTCTACCACATTTGTATTTTTTCATACCCAAAATTATTGTTGTTTTCCGTACTGACCTTCATAAAATGAAGAATAAACACCGAATTATTGGCGAATACGCTACGAAACGTTACGATTCAAACAACATTAAACGAGCATGACAATCATGAAGTGTTTGAATCTTAACATTATTTTCCTTACCTCAAAGCTAAACCCCCGAGAATTCCAAACTTCCGTTTTTACTTTTACTTTCACTTTGAATTTCTGTCATCCGAACAATAATTCCGATAACGATAGTTTTGGGTCTTTTTTGTCAAAAAAAAAGAACACCAATCGTATATTTTGTAGCATAACTGTTTAATGATAGCTTAAACAAATCATTTATGGACAGTTAAAAATTTTCAAAAAGATCGTAGTAGACAATATGCCTTTAAATCATTTGCAGATTCAGATTAAAAAATAAAAGGGACATAAATAGCATACATTAATCCTCTTCTTATACGACAACTCCCACCAAAGGTCACCTCTCATTACAAAAGGGGCCATTGTCGCCATGATCATATGGTAGTTGGATTTAGAACTAACTATGCAATCAGTGCCTATCATCACTGATGTTGTGAATTCAAATTTCGATCAGGGTGAGGTGTACAACATTATGTGATAAAATTTGTCAGTGACTTGCGACAGATCGATGGTTTTCTCCAGGTCCTCCGGTTTCCTCCACCAATAAAACTGACCGCCATGATATAACTGAAATATTGTTGAAAGTGGCATTAAACACCATCAAACAAACAAACGAACTTTACAAGACATAGTACACCCAGATAGTAAATTAAACTGCACTACCGGTACTTAATTGTGTCCCCTCATGAGAGTCCCCCTTTTCATTGCAGAAGTGATGGCTTTATAACAGAGAGACTGCTGTACATGATAATAGATACATGAATAAAGATGAAATATTTTTCAGAGTCGTCCAAAATGGAAATGCAGTCTGTTCTATTTCAATAATTTACACTATGACTACATAACTGAACGCTATAACTCGATCAGTTGTCCAAATGACATTATTTACTAGCATTTTAACATACTGGTCTTTTTATAATCAAATATATAGACAAGCTGTAATGTATGTGCTGAATTGTCCCAAATATAGGAATGTTTCTGGTTAGAAACTAAAATAATTGAAAATCAATTAAAAAAAAAGAAAAAAGAAAGAGCTTAAATCATCTACATTCCTGTTCAAAAAGGTCATTCTTGAACTGTTCCGACTGTGTCCTACAACTTTCGGGTCTTTTATACTGTGAAATCATTATTAATCTTGGGGTTCTAATTTTTGAGGTTCGCTTAAAGGGGAATTTGCGGTAGTGCCTAACGCCAAAATTTGTGGGCGGAGCTTATCAGTAAAAATCCCTGTTGATATGAACAGCATATTTATGAAACTGTATGTCACATGACCAACGTGACCAAGGTCACATACCTCAGAAATTTGAAGTGATTTTGGTAGGTTTTAGGCTGATGAAGAATATTATTTATAATAAGACTAAAGGTTTGGTAGGGAGAAACACTAGTGACCATGCCTGTCAAATATTTTGCACCAAAAGTAACTATGAAACTGTGTATCATTGATTTTTCCTCCTCGAGATGACCGTGGCTAAAATAATGAAGAAACTGAATGTTTGCTCCGCCCACAGCTATTTATACCCACGCTTCCCCTTTAAACTACGAAAATAACAAGATGAACTGTGAGCTAATGCTCACTTATGATACCTCCGCATATATGTTCAATATGTATAAAAACCAACTAAGTCGGCAAACAGGAAGTAGGAATCTGACGGGTCCAAAAACGCTACCCATATCTATATGAAGCTTGTGACCAAATATCAAATTTCTGCCATTAATAGTTGCCGAGAAAAATGCGACGAAAAATATCTTGGGACGGACGGAAGGACAGACAGACAGACGGAAGGATGGACAGAGGTAAAACAGTATACTCCCCCCTCTGGTGGAGCGGGGGTATAGAAATCCAACGAAATACAATTTTCCCATTGATTGTTGCCTGTAATGTTTGAAATCACAAATTCAAGATTCCATGGATCAATACAACTTGTAGATACCACAAATATTGGTGACAACGAATACAAGTATGTTCACAGTAATTGGAAAATAGTTGAAATCCGAAAAAAAACAACATTCCTGCTTATATCTTGTTAAAATACAGACCACTTCTGTTTACTCCATTGATTATCCAGTCATCAGCTTTTAAATTGCCCTTCTTAGAAGTATGTACTACAATATGTTGCAAGTCCCTCCATGTAAGACTGGGGCTGAAATAATAAAAAAAAAAAAAAAATGAAAGATGACATACACACTAAACAGAATGTTTTAATCAATATGTGTGTACTGAAAATACTTCTTGGCCGAAGACGACATAGTATGTAAAATAAAATTCCTTATTTGTATAAAAAATTTCTGGTTTACAAAAAATAACATATAGAGCAAAATGCACGATCTTTCTTTTATCACTGAACATGTGTGTTCTTCAACAAAATTCAAAAGTTATAGAAAAACGCTAAATCATGGTTGGTGTAAATATAGATTCTCCTTCAGTTGCCCGTGGGTTACGATATTTCTCCACTCAAGAGAGTTAGATTAAAAATCACAAGCGAGTGGTTAAAATTTTTAATTTAACTCTCGAGAGTGAAGAAATATGGTAACCCACATGGGCAACTGAAGGAGAATTTGTTTCTCCCATTATTTAACACGAACTTTATTTCAAAATTTGAAATTAATGCGGGGAAAGGCATGAGACATTTTAATCCTCTAGAGGATTACAGATTTCTCCACCACTGATTCAGCGGGGTTAAAACACCGTAATAATGGGAGAAATGCATTTAGGAGATTCACTTTGTTTTTTCGTTATATTTTTAGTCACATTCTGTGGTCAAATTTCTGCACGAATATTTCAACCAATTTCCTTTCGATGGTCATTGACGATGCAAATTAAATGTTTAAAAATATTTTTGGCACTTTGGTCATAGGAGAAACAGATTCTCCTGTATACAGTGGATTACGAGATTTCTTCACTCTTGATGATTATCAGCAGCAGAAGGAGATGATGATTAATTTTGATGTTTGGTGTTTTAACGACACTTTCAACAATATTTCAGCTATATCATGGCGACCAGTTTTAGTGGTGGAGGAAGCCGGAGTACCCGGAGAGAAACACCGACCATGGGCAAGCAACTGGTAAACTTTATCACTTGCGGATGCGAATCGAGTGCACCCTTTTTAGTAATTTACAAAGAGTTGTTAGATCCACAGAGCCACTCGGGCCCAGAGCAGAACGAGAGTCTATATATCCAAGGAAACAGATTTATATAAATTTATATATCTCATTTCCTGATCGTTTTAATCTTTTTGCATATTTACATCTAATAGCCATAATATTGTCTTCATATTTGACGAATGAATCCATAAATATATGCTTAAGCCAAATGTATACTGGTCTAACTTACTTAGCCTCTAAGGCAAGAGCTACTAATCCAGCAGCTAAACGGGCACTAGCTGATGTCCCTGTGTGAGTTTCTGTACATGTCTTTCTAAGATCAGTGGTTACCTGCAAAAACAAAACAAATTAAGCCTTAAACAATATAAATAGATTTGATTTTGATTTTTGGTGTTTTAACGCCACTTTCAACAATATTTCAGCTATATCATGGCGACCAGTTTTAGTGGTGGAGGAAGCCGAAGTACCCGGAGAGAACCACCGACCATGGGCAAGCAACTGGTAAGCTTTATCACTTGCGGCTGCGAGTCGAATGCACCCTTTTTTGTAATTTACATGCCGTATTGGTGATAGGCTTATGAGCTGTTAGATCCAACGACCTAACTCATTGAGCCACCCGGGCCCATAATATAAATACTTTGTAGAAGACAATGATGGAAGCCAAATGGAAATATAGGTTCTAGCTTGGATTAAATTGCTTAATAGAAATCCAATCCCCTTTCTTTACAACTTTAATATAACAGTAGCCAAATATCATGAGCCTTGGTGAAAATATAGAATTTACATTGAAAGAGAATCAACTACCAGAACCTTGCTACAAGTATTAAAGATGGATAAATTCAGACAAAGTCGACTTGAATCTACATAAATAAAATGTATACATTTACACTTGTATATCAAATTATTCTAGTAAATAGCTGGGAATACCTAAACATTGCTACTTTCCTTATAAATGAATGAAGGATATGTAATGTTAATTTATGGAAACCTAAGGTAAAGTCATAGTTAGTAAGAAAAGATATGGATGTAAATGAACATAAGAGACTATCTAATTTTATTTGACACTTAGACACAAATTACAGTAATGGAACAACACATTTTATTGTCGGTTTTCAATACCATGCAGACCAAAACATTATTGGTCAAGACTTTTTACAACATTTATTATTATTCTTAGATTCATAGTCATTTGTACATGACAACCACTTTTACTCAATATATGTATAAGATTACTATCCTAGCTCCCATTCTCCAATAAATTTCCATGTAAATTATACCCATTGTGATCACTGAGACATTGTTTCTCTCCTAAAATGTCATTATCCAGATACTAGAAATCCAATTTGGTTAGACAAGAAAAACAATAAGTGAGAGTGAAGAATAAATGGCCCAGTCACAGTATGATGTGGGTACCAGACAGAGAGACTGGTTTGTTTATTCTATTGTCTGTTTGCTTGTATAATTGATTTCGTAATGCAGTGAAAGTGACGACTATGAATCAATCTTTGACCTTTGGCTGACAAATAAATGACCAGCAATCAATAAGTCTACAATACAATCAAAACAAATTCAAACTGAAATCCTAGGAGACCAACACAAATCATACAGTATATAGTTAAACAAAAACTTAGGTGGTAGCAGAAATGCACTAGTCAAATTGCTATTGTTGTCATGTACGAGAAATGTCATCATTTTACCCATAATTCTTGAGTATACTATAACTATGGAACGATAAAAGTGGGTCACCTTAAAATTAAGCTTGACCTATATTTGCAAACAGTAAATTGCTCAACAAAAATCTAGGAGGCAGCATAGATGCACTTGTTAGCCTAATTGTTATTGTTGTCTTGTACAAAAAAATGTTATCATTTTACCAATAATTAAAGGGGCATAACTCGGAGAAGATAAAAGTTGGTAACCTTACCATTAAACTTGACCTATATTTCATACATGAAAATGTAATTTTTAGAACTTTAGTTAATTGGATATCGCAAACTTGATATTATGCCAGGAAACCGATAAAAACATCATTTCATGCATAATTAAGTCATACCTCAAAACAGAACGTGACCTGTTTTTAATCCATCCGAATGTAAATATTTTTTTTTTAATTAAATAAAAAATCTGAACTAATAATAATGCTTGGAAATCAAAAGTTGAAATGTCACCCTCACATATGCCTGCTCACCTTTTAACTAATTATTGGAATTCAATGTTGTCACAAAACTGCTAAATTTAAATATTATACCAACATTTATATATATAGATTCTCCTTCAGTTGCCCGTGGGTTACGATATTTCTCCACTCATGAGAGTTAAATTAAAAATTTTAACCACAAGCCGTCAGGCGAGTGGTTAAACTTTTTAATTTAACTCTCGAGAGTGGAGAAATATCGTAACCCACATGGGAAACTGAAGGAGAATTTGTTTCTCCCATTTTTTAACACAAACTTTTTATTTCAAAATTTGAAATTAATGCGGGGAAAGACACGAGACATTTTAATCCTCTAGAGGATTACAGATTTTTCCACCACTAGTTCAGCAGGATTAAAACGCCGTAATAATGGGAGAAAAAGGGATCAAGCTATTCTCGACACATAAATGCAAAGATGCCCAGCTGTAGCATTTATCGGCAGAAAGTAAAGAGCATCGCTCAATCACAGGCTAGGGGCCATTTCACATTCAATTTAGTTGAAGACCATACTGTGACTGTGAAATGCAGAACAGCAATAACAGTATTGTTCCTTAAATTGAATTTATGTCTAAGTGTAATGTTCAATAGTCTCTCATATCCATTTACATCCATATCTTTTCTTACTAATTTTAGTAAAGCTTGTTTTGTAGTCTTTACTTAAGATTTTTTAAATTCCAAGCAAATGACAAATGATGGGTTTGTTCTTAAATTGTGAGAAATTAGTGAACTCACAAAAATTAAGAGGAAAAAACTCTATTCTTATATTTAAGACATGACAACATTGTGTATTGTACCATTAAATTAACTAAATTAACCTTAATTAGTAGACCAGAACTTAGCTGATGTACAAACTACTACCAGTTAATGTACATTCACAGGTCATTTCTGTGATTAATGCTGAAAATTTCGTGAAAATCGGATAACGAATGACTTCAGGGGAATGTTTTGAAAATAAGGGTTCTATATGAAAAATATAGGGAAATATCTTGGTGTGGACATACTTTTGACAGACAACATACACATTCACATTAATTTAACAGAAGTATTTTGCAGTCAATACACAAAAAATGTATTGATAATTTTTTTTTTACCATATATATACAACAGGGATCAATTTCTCTTTGTTCAGGAAAAATTGACGTGATTACTGTAAAATCATTAGCTTATACTACAGGGAAATCAACATTATAAACAGATCTTGTCTTTTACGTTTTTATAATGGTCAGTTAAGTGGAGTCGGATCAATATTCTCACCATACCATTCAAGTACAATGTTACAAATACAGAATGTACCAGGAAGTTATAACCATCACATATAAAAGACACCAAAGACATTTTGTCTGGAGTGACTATTGTAGTTTTTAGTATTCTGTGATCAGAGTGACTATTGTAGTTTTTAGTATTCTGTGATTTTGTACCTTGTAATACATTTTTATTTTAATTGGGTTTCATTTTGGGATTTAAAATGAGAATTTCTATATGATAATTTATCTTATTAAAAACAGAATCACGCTAATATGGTGTCATTCATTTTTGTGTTAGTATATGTGGGTTTCTTTTTTCAGTGGATGCAAATATGTGCAGGTTTTTTTAATTGTTTGCTTAAATCTGTATTGTCGCTGGAGATCGAATTATCATGAGTGGTGTTGAGATCTCATTAACTGATCTAACATTACCACATGTTTGTGCCTGTCTCTAACTGGGATTTGGATTTCCAACATCATATTTCATGATCTTTCTTATGTTCAATGATTTTAGGTGACAGCTGATTGTTCTCTTGCTTTGTTGGTATTGTTGGTATAGTTGACCATCACTATTTAAACTTTATTTTCACAAAATAATTTTTTTCTCCATCAACCAAGATTGATATCTTAATTTACTTGATTTTTTCATTGGTTTTAACGTGTTTAAAACCACTTTCAACAATTTACACGAACATGTTGAAATGTAATTAAGAGCGAATTATGATACACATTACAAAATTTTGTGATGAATCCTGCTGTGATTCAGACATGTTCTACATACTATTTGTTTTTCTCCTCCTGAACCACTGCTATAAGTTGTGGCTAACGTGGAAGAACAAGCCTCTGAGTACCATGGAATGTTGCCATACTCTGTAGCGCTGCTTATAGACAGAGTGTAAATACTGTTTGTATAACCATCACAGTTACAGCTATCACCATCACGACCTCCATTACCGGAGGCCCACACATAAATGGATCCTAAACCTCCTCTACCCTGTAAGAGAAATCAGATATATAGAAACTGAGAGTTACATACTAATCTTCCCTACCAGGGGCCCACTGTGACATATAAATGGGACCCATAATACTCCATTTACTGAAATATAAATATTATAGATATTAATCAAACAGAAAAGAAAAGAACGGCAGCATCAAGACCGCAATATGTACACAGACAATGTTAATTTTTAATTCAGTTTATTAATAAGTAATAAAAAAAAACTTTAATTGACCATTATCACTGAATTTGCATTTTAACAGCTAAAGTGAAACCTGTTTAAACCAATCCTTCAATAAACCAAAATCATATATAAACTGAACTTGAAAAAAATCCCAATTAAGGTCATCTTTATTCATTGAACCTGTATTAAAAGAACACCTGTCCTGTTTGGTTTAGACAGAGTTCACTGTATATTGAATATATCATAATCTAGCCCTTTTTTTATCTCCCCTTTTTGGCTTATAAAACATTTTTATCTCCCTTGTTTTTGTATTTGAAGTTTCAGGAACATCAGTGATAACACTTGTAAGATTACTGATGCATCAATGCTCATCAAAGCTTTATAATACGACTCATTCCTGATGTTTGATGATATCTTTAACTTGAAAAACAGACAATATATATATATACACACACACACGTCTTTAAAATGATTAATGTTAGGTCAAGAACCAAATAATGAAATATATTGTGTGATGTATAATCCTTCATATCTTCTGGAGTTAAGACCCCCATTCTAAACTAGATGACCTTACTTGAACTCCAAACCCAATCATTTTGCTAAGTAGGTATAGCAGTGTTATTTGCATCAATTAAAATTTTTACTGATTACCACACAAATATTTCTGTATTTTGACTCACTACATTTTAATCTTTTGTCCCCAATTTCCACTCTCTTAAACATTCAATATATTTATCCTGCAATGACAGCATTTACCAACCAATATAGCCTGCCCAATATTTTTTTTATATTAGTAAGTTATAAATAGAACATACAAATGTAAGCTCAGCCCACTCCGGGCACATCGGGGGATATTGTTTTCAAATACATACACAAAATTATTTCAAATACTTTTATCATCGTCCAGTAAAAGTTTATTTACGATTTAAAATTGCAGGATAAATACAATACATGTGCACTGTCAAAGCATATAGGTAAATATGTGTATTCGGCGCGAAAATGCGGGAAAAGGCTCAGCTAAGTCTCGCCTTTTCCCCCGTTTCTAAGCCTCATACACATATTACCTATATGCTTCGACAGTACACCAGTATTGTATATTTCCACTACCTTCAGTATGTCAATATCATTACTATTTGGTTGTATATTGCATGAGTGTCTTTGTTTGTTTCTATACACCTTGAACAAAGATGACTGAAGCCACTGAAAGGTCAGTGAAATAAGTCTTATACTGTGAAACCCGTCTAAACCAAACCCTTAATAATATTAGAATCCAGTATAAACCATAAATTTTAATAAAGTCACAAGTAGAAAATCTTTAATTTAATCTAAAGGTACAGAATGCATGTCTATTCCAAACACAAAACCTGGTTCCAAGGAGGTATGGTTTAGACAGGTTTCACTGCAAACCAAAATGTTCATAAGCAATCAAAACAATCAACTGTTGTACTTGGTGATTGGGTGAAAATTAACATGTACAGCCTACTGCCTTACTTACTTTTGCTATTTCTGACTTTCTTTTATTGATTCCTTAATACATACTTATGATACAGACAGAGACAGTAAATTATACCTTAGTAATGCCATCATAAAAGGCTTTTCTGGCAAGAGTGGCTGGTCCGTCTACAGTCCTGCCATCGTCATCTGGACCCCAGCTAGCACTGTAAACTTGAATGTGTTTTTGATGAAGACTGAGAGATTGTGCTTCGACTGAGTCTGTCACATCTCCATCTAACATCCTTACACCTATAAACAAACATTATTAGATAGATAAATAAATAATTGAAAAGCAATTTCCATCATTTAACATGTTGACCAGGATATGATAGAGGAAGATAGAAGATAATGTACTCTGAACAATGTGGGGAAAACATTAAATATTATCATAATTTTAATCAAGAACAGATTTAAATGGAAAGTGAAAGAAAAATCCAAGCCCGGCCCTGGATTTCTAATGCCATATGCCATGGTCTTTTTTGCATTAAATGATTTGAGATGAGAGGTGACTGTTTGTTTTGTTGATACTTGGTGAAATTGTTGACAGTCACTGTTCAAACTTTCTTTTCATAAACAGAAACTCCACTAAAAATGAAGATTATAATAACAATTTATCCCCCTTGTAAAATTGAGGGGTTTAGGGTTATGGTGCTTAATGCCACTTTCAAAAATAAATAGGTCGTGCTTAAATTGTGAAAATTAACATTAACAAGTAACATATTCTAAAACTAACTCTGCCAATTGTATTTGTATAAGATGATGTCATTACCTCCAATTTTAGCATTATAAGCTACACCCACACTACATATACCATTCTGAGCTTGTGCTGCTACTTCTCCTGCACAGCGAGTACCATGTCTAAAAATAGAAAATGTCACATACTTCAAAAAATGTAAAACTAAGCACCCAAAAAATGGCTGCCTTCTGATAATAAGGCAAAAAATATATCTGTGTTTCTGCTAACTCTACTGACCCTAATTTTAAGTGCCCACCATAAAGCTTCTATTTTTGGACAAGCATTCTTTAAAGTTAAATTCTTGACCTGAATAGCTAAAGTAAAGAAAATCTTTAAAAATATAAAGTTTTGCCTACCTTGTTTTTTGTCAAGAACATTAGAAGAAACCCAGGTTTTTTTTTTGTTTTTTATTTACCTAAAATATTTTAAATGCCAGTTTGTGAAAGTTTTTGGTGTTTTTGCTTGTCCTTTTTACTATCTGAGTTGGTTTTGTGTGTGTACTTATATTGTTTATGTTTTTATTTGGTTTTTTGCTTGGGGGGGGAGGATATTCTTCACGAATTATTTAATACAGACAACAATTTAAGACTATAGTATATCTCTTCAGTAAATATGTCTTGTAGATGTTGTTTACCACCTGTAGATAATCACATGTATTAACAGGTGAGTTATTAATGTCAGAAGTAATGTAAATCACCTTAAACAAGATGTTGTGGGGTCAAGGTGATCACTAAAATACAAATCAAATCTCTAATGAGGTATCATATATACACCAAAAAAGTCTACCTACAATCTGTCTTCCTTTCATTCACTAAAAATCTGACATTCTATCAAGTAATTTGATTTGCACCTGAGAAAAGTTTCAAATGTCTAGTTTGCATGATAAAGTGTGAAATACTGAGAAATTTCTATTTGTATATAACAGATAAGTATGAATAGATCACACAACCAGACGTTTCTTTCTTCTGACACCTTCTTCTTAAACTGAAGGTAAACAAAATTTTCTTTGAACTATTACAGTAAGACATCAATTTATAAAGTGACAATAAAATTGGCTGTAATTGGACTAAAGTTTCTGATATAATTGGACACCTTGTTCTATTATTACCAGCCTGTTCTATAATTACAGACATTTTATTATATAAATACCCATTATTTTGCAGTTTTTTTACATCCTACTGTGAAATTGACAGAAAGGAAATCTTCTTTTTTTTATAACTTTTAATTTGAGGAACATGTGTATTCATTATTATATTGTCAGAAAGCACTATAGGAAATTACAAAACTGAACTAATTCGCATCACGAGCCTGTAGGTCTAATAAACGGTATACAATAAAGCAGACCTCCCAGAGACGTTTTACCTCTTACAGCTGAAAGAATTTAAACATAATCCTGCTGTCAACGTGATACACCAACCACAAAATAATATAGCATGACCGCCTGTATTACCTGTTTCATTATTAAAGACACCGAATCAGTGGTGTAATGGTTAGCCTGCTTGGCTCGTATGTGGTAGATTGTGCACTCGGAGCCTGAGTTGGGTCAAAACAAAGACTATGAAATTGGTATTTGCTGCTTGCTACCCTGCTTAGCAATCAGCATTAAGAAGAAGAACAAAAACTGGTTGGCTCGGAATCAGGATGATGTGCCCACGTGGAGTGAAATGTCTATTCACAGACTGTTGTTTCAGTGAGCTAGCACTATATAAATCCAACTAAGCGTGTTGGTCTACACTCTACTCTGGTACAAAGAAAGAAATATTTTGTTTTGTTTTTTTCAGCATTGTTTCAGAAAACATACTTAGTTCAGAACTGCTTTGACTACATTAGTACTGGCAAGATGTTTCCTAGTCGGAATCTGTACCAGACATCTTACTTACCAGTAGATAAGAAATTTGCAATGCAAAAGTTCTTAAAAGTTTAGCTTCATTTTCTTTAACATTAATCCATTTTTTTCTTAATAATAATCTTTCAAATAATTTTTAAACTATAGTTACTGCTTGCTCAAAAAAATTATTTCAGAATTGGAAATGGAAACAGATGATAGAAAATGAAATGACAACTTAAACCATTCGACAACAACAAAAGATTAATCCCAAATAAAAACAAAACTAGGAAATTCCTACCTACTTAAAATATTCATTTTAAATAACATATAAGAACTTCCTTTTTGCATAATAAACAAGAAAATAAAAGCATAACATTGTTAATATCTGATAATTAAAGGTTTCTCATCCATGTACAATGAATCCCTATAGTAAAGGAAACTGATTACCCTAGAAACACTGTTGAAATATACATGTTATTTTTTATATTACAGCTGACAATATATAACAGATGGTTCATCTTGACTGTAATGAATCATTACTAAAATAGCAACAAAATTCTCAAAATAATCAACATACTCTTGTTAACTATAGAATAAGTGTAGACAAATCATCTGATTAGCTGTCATTACACCATCTTAAATGAAAAAATCAAAGGTGTGTTATATCATTGTAGATCTTTAAATTATGTACCATTCTAGGCTTAACATCAATTAGAATTTGTACCAGTAAAATCAAACATATACCACTATGTACCATTCTAGGCTAAATAACAACAATCAGAATTTGTAGAGGTAAATTCAAAGATATACCACTATGTAGCCTAAACACAAACCATAATTTGTACCAGTAAAATCCAAGCTATACCACTATGTACCATTCTAGGCTTAACACTAATCAGAATTTATACAGTAAAATCCAAGATATATCACTATGTACCATTCTAGGCTTAATACCAATCAGAATGTGTACCAGTAAAATCCAAGATATACCACTATATACCATTCTAGACTTAATACCAATCAGAATTTGTACCAGTAAAATCAAAGATATACAACTATGTACTATTCTAGGCTCAACACCAATTAGATTTCTACCAGTAAAATCAAAAATATACCACTATGTATCCTTCTAGGCTAAATAACACCAATTAGAATCTGCACCAGTAAAATCAAAGATATACCACTACGAACCATTCTAGGCTAAATAACATCAAGCAAAATCAAAGATATAAAAATATGTATCATTCTAAGCTTACCGGTAATACCAATCAGAATTTGTTCCAGTAAAATCAAAAATATACCACTATGTACCATTCTAGGCTTAACACCAATCAGAATTTGTACCAGTAAAATCAAGATATACAAAAAATGTACCACTATGCATCATTCTAGGCTTAACACCAATCAGAATTTGCACCATTAAAATCAAAGATATACTACTATGTACCATTCTAGCATAAATAACACCAATTAGAATTTGCACCAGTAAAATCAAAGATATACCACTATGTACCACTATGTACCATTCTAGGCTAAATAACACCAATCAGAATTTGCACCAGTAAGATCAAAGATATACCACTATGTACCAATCTAGGCTAAATAACACCAATCAGAATTTGTACCAGTAAAATCAAAGATATAACACTGTACAATTCTAGGCTGTACACCAATCAGAATTTGTACAAGTCAAATAAAAAATAGACCACAATGTACCATTCTAGGTTTAGCATCAATCAGAATTTGTACTAGTAAAATCAAAGATATACCACTATATATACCAGTGAAAACCTGTCTAAACCGAAGACTGAATAAAACGGAATCCTGTATTAACCGAACTTTAAATAAGTCCCAATGTAGGAAATCTTTGTTAATTTAATATGTATAAACTGAACTCCTATCTAATCCAAACACAAAAGTTGTTCCCAAGGAGGTTCGGTTTTATTGTATATCAATCAGTTGTGTTTAAAAATAGACATCCAAACATTTGGTCATTACACAGATTTAGAATTAATCTTTCATTAAATATCATTCTTGGTTCAGGGTGTACCTGAGTGACTTCCACTTTTCTAATAATAAGGAAGAAATTCTGCTATTATCTTCGTCCCACTTACTACAGAAAACTGATGCAAAGTGATGGATATCTAGTTAACATGGTCCAAAATGCCCGGTCAGCAAGAAATAGGGTTTGTTAGACTGTTCTCTTGTAATAATATTATTATTGCTGATGTTATCTAGATTATAATGACCCTGTTTCAATAATAATACAATAGAACATCAGCTAACAAAACATTCTATCTAACCTTGATCATGTAGGTACATTGTAGACATCAATCATTGCATTGTTAGTATGTGTACTAACATCAATCAAACTGCTAGTACCATTTTGGAGTTTTTACACCGTACTATTACATTCTGATAATTCTTCAGATAATTCATTGTGCACCAATTGTGGTACAAATATCTTCAAATTTCCGATTATGTTAACTGCCTTTGAAAACAATTTTTGAAGACATTTCCAATTTATTAGGAGCTTGTCAAGTTTTTATTTAATTTTACCTTGAAACAGATTGGCAGAGTTCTTGATAAAAAAAGAATTGAAATATCATGCAACTGAAAAGTTTGAAGGGCCAATCAGAAGCTGTAATTCCAAGGATAGACAATATCATGGTCAAAAGAAAGAATACAAAACAACAAACAATGATCGACAAAATACTACAATAAACTCAAGATCGTGCAACACGAACCCCACTAAAAAAGGGGGGTGAACTCATGTGCTCCATTTCACATAATACAAAGGGAAGTAATTTACCTATTTTCATTGGTGTAGTCATATCTTGGCTGTGGATCGGGATCATGATTATTTACATCATAGCTTGCTTCTTCATCCTGAAAAAAAATGAAACTTTAAAAATCTGAGACAATGAACTCTCTGAGATATATATCTGTATTAAACTAATTTTGCTTTCTCACAATAATATTGCAGGCAATACCATTTTAAACTATATCAAGGGACATAACTATTGTTGATTTTAGTGTTTCATCATCCACATAGATATAGACAATCAAGGGACATAACTATGTTGATTTTAGTGTTTCATCAACCCCATTGATATCGACAATAAGAAATGAAAAGAACATTAATGTTGTGAAATACAATTCCTTTGATAAATGAAGGAGTGCCAAGAAAACAAGACATAAGAATAAATTCCTACAAATAATTGATCTCTATGGGAGATTAGACATATTAAAAACTTATAATATCTGATCAAACTTTCATCAAATCTCTTCTACAACTTGTTTTCTATCATAACATTAAAGTTATAAATATCTGATATTTGATGAGGGAAGCAACCTGCATTGTCTGACTAAACAGGGGTCAAACAACTGTCTTTAGTTTTTTAAACAAGGTATTAATCTATTAATCGCTTAAAGTTTGTTTGTTTTAAATACAAAAATATCTAATAGCTAAAAATAAATCGAAGATAAATATGTGAACAGTATATAATATGAGTCTCTAGGAATCTTGCAGATCAAGATATTTGTTCCTGTAACATTTGCTGAAAAATCTTTTAAAAAAAAACAAAAAAAAAACAAAAAACAACAAAAGGATGACCCGGCCCTAAAAGTTAGTCATTTGCTAATGAGTGATCGAGTGGGTTGGGTTATGGTGCTTAATGCCACTTTAAACAATATTTCAGTAATATCATGGCAGTCAGTTGTATTTGTGGAGGAAACCGGAGTACCCGGAGAAAACCACCGACCTTTCCCAAGTCAATGACAAACTTTTATCACATAATGTTGTATTGAGTACATCTCGTCATGAACGGGGTTCAAACTCACAATTGTTAGTGGTGATAGGCACTGATTGTATAGGTAGTTGTAAATCTAACTACCATACGATCACAACTACAACAGTCCCTAATGAGTGATAGAGGATAACTGTACTACCAACCTATATCAAAACAAATAACTTCTCTACCTCATCACGTGCCAAAATAAATAGAGCATAAATATAATCTGTGTCATGATTTGGCTGCTTGTTTTACGTCCAGCAGTAAATATTTCAAGCAAAATTTTAATCCAGGATGATGATATTCCATTTACAGTATTGATCTAAATTTGAATATTATTGTAGACCATGTTAATTAAACAGAGATTTGACATTATCAATCTGATGGTATGATGGAACTGTGTTAATTAATACAGGATATTTATAATGTAATGATGGGATAATAATGCAATTACAACACTGTAACATCAGTTGCCAGACAAGACTTAACTACTAATTATACAGCTCATCTAGATCATTTACACAATCAAAATAGCTGTAATCTATATAATTTGCAATTTACAAATGTACCATATAAATTACTGCATTTTTGTTTTTACAATAAGGCTGAGACTTCTTTTTTACTTCAGGGTTAGGGTTATGCTGTTTAATGCCACTTTCAACAATATTTCAGTTATTTCGTGGTGGTCAGTTTTAATGGTGGAGGAAACCACCGACATGTTGCAAGCCACTGACAAACTCAACTACATAATGTTGAATCAAGTACATCTCGCCAGGAGCGGGATTTGAACTCACAACATTGGTGGTGATAGGCACTGATTGCAAAGGTAGTTGCAAATCCAACAACCATACGATCACAATCATGATGCCCCCCCTTTTTACTTCAGAATAATGTTGTTTTACCATAGATAGAATATATCTATAGTGCACATAGACTAAAAATGTTCCAGAATATATTCCCGTATATTGTTTATAAAATGATTTATTGAATATTCAGCCAGCCAAACTATCTCCAAATTGCCATAGCTCTATTTGTATATGTGAGTGCTATTATTGTTACAATCTAGTCGACTTCTAATGAAATTTTAGGGAGACATGAAATCTTTCATTATAACCAAACTACAATATAACCAGACCCAATTTATACTCACAGGAGTTGATTGGGGATAAATATTCTCTTCAATATAACCAATTTTTCATTATAATAGATTTCATTACAAGTGGACGTGACCATATAAGGGTTAGGAGTTATGGTTATGCCTATAATTGCTGGGTATTGAAATAAAAGTTTCTAAAGGAGTAATTCGTGATCTTGTGGTTAGTTATATTGTCTGATGTCAACCATTATTTGTCTTTATTTTCACACAATCAAAATAGATACCTCTTCTAGATTGATTGATTGATTGATTGGTTTTTGGTGATTAATGCCACTTTCAGCAATATTTCAGCTATATCATGGCGACCAGTTTTAGTGGTGGAAGAAGCCGGAGTACCCGGATAGAACCACAGACCATGGGCAAGCAACTGGTAAACTTTATCACTTGCGGCTGCGAGTCGAGTGCACCCTTTTTTGTAATTTACAACGCCGGGCACGAACCCACGCCGTATTGGTGATAGGCTTGTATGAGTTGTTAGGTAATCCAACTACCTAACTCATTGAGCCACCCGGGGCCCCTCTTCTTGAAAAAATATCAATTAGTCAATTGTCATATGATATAAACATTTAAAGAATCAAAATAGAATAAATGTATGCAGTCAAATAAAAAAAATTGTTCAAGGATTTCTTTTTAAAATTTTAATGGGAATGTATCTACAAAAAATGTACAACATTAAATAATTTCTAATGTTGATATATCAATATTCAGTACCATTTACAATGATATACCAGTACACATGATATAGATTTTTCTGTCAAAGAAGATAAATGGCATCATCTCCCAGGCAAGAAATTACATAGTTATAAGAGCGTCAAGATACTGACAATAGTCAAATCGATAAATCACATAAAAATAAACATTAATCCCCAATTTTCCCCATAAAAAGTGCAAGTTATTTGTCTATATTTAATATTTAATTGTATATAATAATCTTAAGCGATAAAAAAAAAAAACGCATAATAAATTAGAGACGTAATAAGTTGTTTACCGTAGTTATCGTAGTTATCGACACTTGGAAAAAAATTGTTTAAAAATCTTTTAAAATTACACTTAAGTAGTAATGTTAGGTGTATATCATGATTTTCATATTAATACTTGATTATGATCATAATCTAAAGTGAGCCTTCTACTTTCAAAAGGAAAAACAATCATCTTTTATGATTTCATAAGTGTGCCGATAAAAAAAAAAACCAGATGATTTACCAGTACATATTATTTCCTATTATATTTTTTTTCTTCATAGACGTAAATTGGATTCTCAAACTATTACATTTACGCCGAGAAGAAAATTTAAATTTGAAATTGTTTTTGAGACAAAAGAAGATTGCATTTTATCCATTGCAATTACAAAATCTTAAATAGTTTATTTTCTATTTTCTTTCAATTAGTAAGAAATGATATGGATGTAAATGAATATGAGATACTATCCAATATTACACTTACAGTAAGACACAAATTAAAAAAAAGAAAGATCGTTTTTTTTTTTAATTTAGTCTCAATTTTCTTTTTCAAATTAATAGTTTTACATAACTATAAATAAAAGACACCTTAATTAAAATATCCATAAAATAAAAATTCTTTTACATAAAAAAAAAATCGGTCGAATTTGAGATGAAAAAAACACCAGTGATTACTTAACGGATGTTTTTTCAATCATTGCCAACAACTACATAACAACCGATTATTTACATCATTAATTTTTAATTGTGCTACTAACTCTGAAATAGCGATTATACAAGAAAAACCAAAGCAACAATCTACTGAAAAACACAAATAAACATTAATACTCTGGTTTCACTCATTACATTAACCACCATTTTATATTTGTATATGCAACAGGTAATTACATACAACAAGATCTTCCTTCATTTCTCTGTCAAGTTTTCTACTTGTATTACTGAAGACAGCAAGCTTCCTTTAATCTTTTAGATGCTCTCAACAGCAGGGTTGGTGAACTTCCAGATGAGATTTTCGTTCTTGGAAGTTAATTTAAAATTTGAATCAAGATACATACAAAGAGGAGCAATATTACAGGTTGTCTGACAGGTGATAAGACAAACTTTCAAGTCTAAGATTATCATTTCCTTAGCCAGAATTTTTATTTATTTTATCAGATAATACAGCATATCTCCTGATTATCTACTATTTATATGAATGTGGGTAAAAAGTCCAGCGTTTTCAACATAGTTTTTATATTATTTCAACTTTATCAATTTAGGTTGCTGGTTAAAAGTCCAGCGTTTTCAACATACTTTTTATATTATTTCAACTTTATCAATTTAGGTTGCTGGTTAATTAAAAAGTACAGAGTTTTCAACATATATATTTTTTTTTATTTATTATATCAATTTAGGTGTATAAGAAACAACCTGATACTTTTTGCTTCACTATTTCAGCTTTCGACAAACATAAAATCCTCCGTTCTCAAAAAGAAATGAAACACAGGTCTTTTCAAAAACTTGCAGAGATGACATGACACAGCTACATGTATTATCTTCAAGTCTAATGAGCAATTAATCAACTCTCATAATTAACGTTTTATTTCCTAATTTCACCCAACACCTGGTCCATCTACTAGACCGACCCATCCAATAATATAATTGTCAGTCAATCTACTCATCAAACAACAATCCACCATAAGGAATCAGCTCTGACTATAATTCTGGTCCCATGTGTGGATTAGGATTTTTCAATCTGTTCTATGACAGTTTTGAGACAATACAGTCATACTAAATCTCTATAATCTGATAAAAGTCAAATACATAGAGGTAGTATGTGACTTATGATGGCCATAAAGACAGGAAAATAATTGCAGTATTTTATGATAAAATCAGTGGCTTAATATCCATCTTATCACACTAGCTGAAGCTAGCAGGTCAATCAAATTTTACCTGACTATTTCTCTGTCAATGACCTATAGGCTACTCCTAATGTAAAATAAAGTTCGTCTCGTTGCACAAAACAAAAAATATATGTCAATAGAGGACAGTTGAAGCCTACCGAACTAGAACTAGTTCGGAAAATAAAGCTTCTCCATCAATTATTTTCTCTTAAAGTTCGTCTTGTTGCACACAGCAAAAAATATATGTCAATAAAAGACAGTTGAAGCCTACGGAACTAGTCAGAAAATAAAACTTCTCCATCATTTATTTTCTCTTAAAGTTCGTCTTGTTGCACACAGCAAAAAATATATGTCAATAAAGGACAGTTGACGCCTACAGGACTGGAACTAGTCGGAAAATAAAGCTTTCTCCCTCATTTATTTTCTGACACACTTGATTTGTAATTTGTAAAACTAAAATGTAGGACAGAAACTAAGAGTACACAGCTTTCAGGATTAAATCATCAGTCTTCCAAGAAAAGTAGTTAATATCATATGTTTTCCCCGACAAAAAGTCTAATAAATGAGGGATTATGTACAAAAAACGAGATGAGAAAAATCACCGTTATTAGGAAATTTTTTGAAGTATAGATCCTGTACCATATATCATATAAAATCAGGAGCCATTAAATGGTCCTACTAAATAATGAAGACAAATTTCTCTATTACTTAAACTAAGGCCAATTATAGAGAAGAAAAAAAAAACAGACAAATCTGAGTGGGAAGAGATTTTGAGGATATATTTTTGTCTTGACAGACAGAAAGGTCTACCCAATAATTAATACAGAAATGACCGATAATAATTATAAGGTTTCCGAGGTCCATTTATTTTATGGTAACGTCATTATTCCAATGTATTACAGTAAGACTTTGGCAGGACAAGAAGGTTCAAATAAATGATAAAGAGATTACGAATGGATTATCTAATTATTATTACCCTGAAATTTATTCATAGAAATTCAAAAATTTATTCAGTATTTATATGTATATTATTATAGTTGATTTTTTTGTTGCGAGAATAGAATTCTCAGTCCAATAGTTAATCATGGTTATATACTAGTCACTCATGAGATGTTCAAAATTCATTTCTTGAAAGAAAAAAAACATGAAATGATATCATAATCTAAGCATAAAAGGTCAACGGTGTAATTAATCCCTTAGTACAAATAGAAAATTAGTTAATCATATAAATATACTAGTCACTCATGAGATGTTCAAAGCTGAATCAGATATAAAAAAATCCAGTCATATTAAGGCAGTAGTACTCCTGTTAACAAAAGAATCAATTATTTATATAAAAAATCCAGTCATATTAAGGTGGTGCTCAAAGTTCAAATTTGAATAAATTATTTACACAAAAAAATAGTCATATTAAGGTGGTGCTCGAAATTCAAAACTGAATCAATTATTTTTTTTAAATACAGTCATTTAAGGTGGTGCTCGATATTCAAAACTGAATCAGATATAAAAAAAAATAGTCATATTAAGGTGGTGCTCGATGTTCGAAACCGAATCAATTACTTAAAAAAAATATACAGTCATTTAAGGAGGAGCTCTTTAATCATGATTTAAGATGACGTACCAGTATATTGACCTAACTGAAATGATTCAACTTTAATAAGAAGTCTTATACTGGTAAATTAATTTATTTATATATACTATTATCTAGTATTAAGTCACTGATCGTTAACAAAAATGTCTAGTCTTTTACAATCTAATATAAATTGAATATGTTCCACAAAACTGTCGGTACAGGCAAATCACCGAATATTTGAATTCTGGACAACTTATATGGATGATCAATACAATCTCAATCAAATATTATGTAATATCTGATATTTCCAACTTATTCCAAAAATCATGGGATCTGTCAAGGTTAAAAGATTATACTAGAAAACCAATGATGTTAAGGATTACATAATTTAAGGAAGCATAAAACTTCCAATTTGATAAGCACAATTGCATGTAATATAAAACCATTTTATACATTTTGTATCTCTGATTGAAAAGTCCTACAGCACTTAAGTTTAATGTAACATGGTATTCGAGCTTACTACTTTTGTTCGGTAATTGAATTTTATCTAAGGAAAAAGAGCAAAGACGGGTTGGCTCGGAATCAGGATAATGTGTCCGAGTGGGGAAACATGTCTATCCGCAGACTGTTGTTTCAGTGAGCTAGCACTATATAAAAATCCAACTAAGCATGTTGGTCTAGTACAAAGCAGATCTCATCATCATCTCATTGAAAATTAACTTGTTCTTGCCTTGATATAGCTGAAAAATTGCTGAGTTGGCATTAAACAACAATCACTCATTCACTCCCTTTTTCTGTAAAACTGACCATAAATAACTAATAATTGACAGAGTAAAAAAAATAGCTGAAGGCTTGAAATAAACATATTTTGTCCAGAAAAAAAAACATAAAAAAAACTTTAAAATATTTTACTTCTTAAGATTTTTACATTCCATATAGTCATTATAATCAATGTTATCTATTTAAATCTAAATTTTCCACACAAAAAAATGCTCATACAAGTATATACAGATAATTTCCCACTATCATATTCATAGAAAAACTTGTTATGACAATATTTTATCTTTTGAATGGCTGGTTACTTGGCATAATTCCCTAAATACTAAATCAAAGTTTCAATCAGATTTTATGTTGCATTGCCAGCATTTATAGATGTATATCATTACATTAGTTTTCTACTGAAGGAATCATCAATAGAGGTGTTACCAAGATGTTCTAAGATTAAGATGTTCCTAGTGACAGTAAAGGGTGTCTTTAAGATGTTCTTAACATTAGAGTTTATCTCATCAAAACAACTGCATCAACAAGATGACCAAGATATTTTTAGATTAAGAATTTCCTAGTAAGTCAACTGAAAGTTGTCACCAAGATGTATATTTCACATTGTAATTGTGTACAATCAGTTTCTGCAAAAAAATGAAGAAATATTACAGTAATTTCTGTCTGTATTTGTGCTAATGGCGATCTTCCTTGGAATACCTTGGATCAGATATTATATTTCACCATTAGCATTCTGCTCATATAGATAGGGTAGCCTCCTCTTCATCTGATCCTTGGTCTAACTAACATCTAACTAAATTCTTTTTCCATAATTTACAGCCATGTTTTATTTACCATGTACTTGTCGTGTGCTTGTGTTTGTTGATGATGCTATGACCTCATTAATTAACATGTACTTGTCACGTGCTTGTGTTTGTTCATGATGAGACTATGACCTCCATGATCTTAAAACATGGTCTCTGATTGGTCTGCTGTACAAAATAGAGCATGTTCAGTTCTATCCCAAAATGTGACTTTACATAACTCCTGAGTATTGTATATAACAGTGATAGCATGGTACAGACTGTAAGCTTAGCTGATTTTTGCTATCCAGTTCAGAGCCTGAGGTTTTCTTGCTTCCTAAGACTTTTAAAATTATTTTAGTTTCCATTCTATTGTCAGACTTTGAGCGTACATGATGGAGATTATTCCAGACTTTGAGCGTACATGATGGAGATTATTCCAGACTTTGAGCGTACATGATGGAGATTATTCCAGACTTTGAGCGTACATGATGGAGATTATTCCAGACTTTGAGCATGCATGATGGGAGATTATTACAGACTTTGAGCGTACATGATGGAGATTATTCCAGACTTTGAGCGTACATGATGGAGATTATTCCAGACTTTGAGCGTACATGATGGAGATTATTACAGACTTTGAGCGTACATGATGGAGATTATTACAGACTTTGAGTGTACATGATGGAGATTATTCCAGACTTTGAGCGTACATAATGGAGATTATTCCAGACTTTGAGCGTACATGATGGAGATTATTACAGACTTTGAGTGTACATGATGGAGATTATTCCAGACTTTGAGCGTACATGATGGAGATTATTCCAGACTTTGAGCGTACATGATGGAGATTATTACAGACTTTGAGTGTACATGATGGAGATTATTCCAGACTTTGAGTGTACATGATGGAGATTATTCCAGACTTTGAGTGTACATGATGGAGATTATTACAGACTTTGAGTGTACATGATGGAGATTATTCCAGACTTTGAGCGTACATGATGGAGATTATTCCAGACTTTGAGTGTACATGATGGAGATTATTACAGACTTTGAGTGTACATGATGGAGATTATTCCAGACTTTGAGCGTACACGATGGAGATTATTCCAGACTTTGAGCGTACATGATGGAGATTATTCCAGACTTTGAGCGTACATGATGGAGATTATTCCAGACTTTGAGTGTACATGATGGAGATTATTCCAGACTTTGAGCGTACATGATGAAGATTATTCCAGACTTTGAGCGTACATGATGGAGATTATTCCAGACTTTGAGCGTACATGATGGAGATTATTACAAAAATGCCTAGAAAAATGTACACTAAATTTGATATCTATGTTTTTAGTTTTAATTACGAAAAAAGCAAGTCCTTATTTCTTTAAGTTTTCGATGCCATTTCAGGGCTGTCAACCACTGAAAATCTCCTAATGTCATTGTAATATATATACAGACATCTATAAATCTTAAAAACATTCACTGTATAGTGTATGGTAGATATCATGATTGATAATCAAATTCAATTTAGACCAATTGAATCTAAAAATGTTTTTATCATTTGGAGACCCATTTGCATATCTTAATAGGAAGGGAAGATAACATAGGTTTTTATCTACTGAGATGATTTAGATGTCTGAAAGTTAGTAATGGCTGTAGTGTTAGGAAGACCTCTCAAAATGAAATTAGGTTAGCGAATGCATGACCTAGGAGTATGGTTTCACTGATAGGGCCAAGTATAAAGGGGTTGTAATCATTGCTGGGTAAACCCTTAGGAGGATTCATAATCAGAGTAGGAAATTACATAATAAAGGATTGAGATTATTTATCAACACCTGTTATTAATACGAGATGGTAAAACTACGTATTAATGAGATAATTTTTACTCTGTGATCTGAAAATTTGCCCATGGAACTGTTTGTATTAAGATAAATTTCCAGTAGATGTTTCATATTATATAGATTGTACTACATGTTCTAGCCACACCAAACAGATAGCATGTAGTTAGGAGGCTAAAATAAGGGGAGACTCGAATACTCAAGCTTCTAATTTTTAACAAAAAAGAAGAAAAATTCCAAAAAATCATTTTGCAGTGGAGACTCACTCAAACAAAAAAAGAGATCAATTCTTAAAAAATAATTTTAAAATCTTACAACAATGAAAAAAATTATCTACTTGGCTTCATATACCGTAATTCTAATTAATATTTATAGATGTTGTTATTAAATTCTTGCTGTTCCACTAATTAAAAATTGATTAAAAATATACATTATATATAATTTATTATGTTCATGCAAAGAAAATTAAAGAATTGTTTTGCATGTCATAAACATGGTTACTTAATAAATGTTAACTTGGGTATAATCTGCTTCATTTAATGTACTGGGTATGTGTTAAAACTGTTCACTGGGGAGAAATTTTTGTAGGTAATTAATCAAACAGGCAAATTACCTACATGCAAAAGTTTCTCTTATATATTATTATACTTCGTGTAAGTTTCAGTAGGCAGGGTTCATACTTTATTTTAGCTATCAAAAATCAAGGACTTTCCAGGCCAAAATATGAGTTTTTCAAGGACTGCAAACAGGGGGGAAAAAATGAAAATATGACTTTTTAAAAACATCCAAAGCATTTTACACTTACGTCTTTTCAATATTTGAAAAAAAATCAAACACACATTAGACTAGAGACTAGAGATTTTTCTATTGATAATGTTAAGCAAACAGTTTTTAGTGATTTTTTTTGGAAAAACACAGTAAACAGCAATATAAACCAGTTAATATGTCAGCATGCAATTTGTAATAATGAATATTCATTAATCAGAAATCAATGTCATTACACATCAATTTTAGTGTTGAGTGTCAAGCGTCTTTTCCATTAAGACCTCTATGAAATTGACATCTTAGTAAACAGACCACCAAAAAGCATAAACACATCTACCTGAAACACTTTGGAAGGTAACATCTGAAAAACATAAACATCAAACAACAAAAAAACCTCATAAAAGGAAGGTTTGGCAAAGTTGTGCTGCATACGGTGGATTCATTTATTTTCGTGGGTACCAATTTTCATGGATGTAGAAAAGTATGAGGTTTCGAGGATATTTAATTTCGTGGTTTCGCCATTTCTTTAGTAACAAGTCAACTGAAAATTGCAGCACGTTTGATACTTAAATTCGTGGTTTGCCTGTTCCCACAAAATCCACGAAAATTGGTATCCCACGAATAATAATGAATCCACAGTATATTAACATTTGATCATGCCTGAAGTAAAAACACAACAACCCAGCCATATTTGAAAATAAAAACGTAGATATGAAAATTAGTGTGCACAACACGTTTCTGTAAATAACCTTCATCAGGTACGCTCAAAACCAAAAACCTGGAAAGTCAAATAACATCAAAATGTTTGGGAGTAATGAAACCAAAGGCCTAAATAGGACAGCCAAAATCAGCAATGGTTACCTACGCCTGAAAGTATTATTGAAAATTTGAGTACAACAAAACTTAATGTCAATAATATGCCTGTTTCTTGGACATTTTGCATCAATATAACAATAATGTAGTTAGGTGCGCTCAGGTCATATGTCACGACGACCTAGGAAATATTTGGCAGAATTAACCTGGACAAGAACACTTTATATATGACTAATTTGTTTTCCTAGAATTCATTGTACTGCTTGCTCTCTTAAGCTTATTATTTATGGTTTGTGGTTTATTTTATATATAAAATTGCACTGATTCATGAAAAATGCAATAAAATTGCATAAAATTATAATCAAATACCAAATACCAATTAATAATCTACACCAAAATGTAACGGTTTTTATAATATGGAGGCATTGTAATTTTGAGCAGTGATAGCCATATTGGATTAGGTTAAAATTAAATTTAAATTCGAAAAAGATCACCTCCCAATACAAAGCATAGTCGTTATAATGTTTTAATAATTTCTCTAATCAGGAAAAATCAGTTATTTTTTTATTATGAAACTCGTAAAAATAATACATGTAGTTCTAAAACAAAATTAAAGTCAGTAAGATAGAACTGTGATGCATGCTTTTGAAATGGGATCATCTCAAATTAACATTTCTACAATGGTTTTTCAGAACTAGCCAAGAAATTTCCGAGATTCTATAATAATTAATAGCATACATCACTCTGCAGTCTACGATTTTAAATTTCAGAAATTACTAGTAGTAACTTGAAAATAAAAGGCCGTTGGCCACTGGTCCCCCGACGCCAAGGTTATATCGTAAGATTAAATTTTGAAACTACTGTAAACTAGAGGGTCAGGTGAGCCTGTATCACTCATAATTCTGAAAGGGGACCATCCAAGGACCATTTTAAAGTAAAAAAAGGGGAGTAACTCTGGTTAGATTTGTCGAAAAATCATCATTATCAAACTTGACCTAGATATTCATGAGATACAATTACATACCAAACCTAGTTTCAATCTGACT
>MJUT01062886.1:595473-624557 GCA_002080005.1 Gigantidas platifrons
CCTGC
This sequence comes from Gigantidas platifrons, assembly GCA_002080005.1. Classification (NCBI taxonomy): domain Eukaryota; kingdom Metazoa; phylum Mollusca; class Bivalvia; order Mytilida; family Modiolidae; genus Gigantidas; species Gigantidas platifrons. The sequence goes on from MJUT01062886.1 coordinate 595,479, forward strand.
GGGTGTGAGAATCATAGTCTTTTGAGTATACTTTGTAAATGCATACATTTGAAGGCTGTTTTTACATGACAGAGATAACAATTTTTTCATCTTCTTCTAAGACTTACATAATTGGCTATTAAATCAGGGTGATCCTTCTCGATGCCGTCGTCCAGGATAGTAACAACCACTCCTTTACCAGTCACACCTTGTTCCCAGGCACTTCTAACATTCATGTCTAAACCACCACCTCGATTCTGAAAACAGAACAGAAATCACTATATTTTCTAAATGTATTAATCTTGAAAAATGATTTACATATATTATTTAATACATTTTTATCATACAAATTAATCAGGATGATTTGAATTTAAACACATATTTGTTATTCTCAAAATTGTTTCCAGTAGACCTATTACACAATAACAAAAATTATAGGGTTAGACAATATTTCAGTTATATTGTGGTGGTCTGTTTCATTGGTGGGGGAAAATGGAGTACCCAGAGGAAATCACCGATCTGTCATAAGTCACATAATGTTGTATCAAGTACACCTTGTCATGCATGAGTAGGATACAAACTCACATTTTCAGTGGTGAAAAGCACTGTTTGCTACTACCAACTACCATACGATCATGACCTAGACAGCTCCTTATAAAAAATACATGATTCTTCTAGAATCATAATGTAGTAACAACAGATAGATATATATATAGAATAATAATTACGAGTGTTTAACCCTAGAAAAATCAATAATAATTCCGTTAATTATGGTAGTCACTTTATTGTTAGAGAAAATTGGACCACCAACAACCAACAACCTAATTTAATTTAAGTAAGGCAAAAAAATACTGTTCTTTCTGCTAACTCTACTGACTCTAATTTTTAGTGCTAATCTCACAGTTTTTAATTGCCATTAATGAACAATCACTGTTAAAAACCAGATCCTTGCCCTGTATAACCTTAGCAAAAATACCTACGTATTTACCCTAATTTTTATTTCTAAAACGTAACAGAAACACAGGTACTTTTTTTCTTTTGCCTTACCTGACAAATGTATGCATGCAATGTTTTTTTTAGTACAACTCTGACACAACAGGTGGGAATCAAACTTAAAAACCTAAGTGATGATGATACACATAGGTAAATACATATATATATATATATATATTATATATATACACCAAACTATCAAAAAATATAGTTGTTGACACAAATGTCGCTACAAAACATTGTAAATTAATATAAAGAACAGACACAAAGTTTAAAACCTTGAGGTCTTATATAAACAAACTGAAATAGAAAAACATTTCAGCAGATAACTTTTAAAGAAGATTATATTTTCTCTATTTTGATTGATTGATTGTTGTTTAAAGACATGGTAATTTTAATTTTGCAATCTAATTTGAAATACATCAGCCGATTTTAAAGAATCAAAGAAATATTTATTTAGATTATACTTCCTAAAATTTCTAGATAGCTCTTTTATATCTCATTTAGCTTGCTTTTTACAGTCATCATATAATGTTATGTTAGCTTTTAAAGAAATAGATATGGAATCACTCTCAACATTCATCACTAACTGTCATTGGTGAGACTGTCATGGTCACGATCCTATGGTAATTGGATTTACAATTACCTATGCAATCACCACTAGTGTTGATTTAATGGTCGCGAATATCCGTTTACTGGCTCTGCTAATGCGTCGCCAGTAAACTCAATTTGCGACCATCAAATCTCCAACTGATGCCGTGAAATTTTCAATTACAATACAGTTATCTCCTAAATGTTGTATCATGCAAACCTCGCCATGAACGGGGGTTCGAACTCACAACTTTAGTGGTGATAGGCACTGATTGCACAAGTAGTTATAAATCCAACTACCATACGATCAAGACCACGATGGCCATGCCTTTCAATAAGGGGCGGTATCAGGTACTTTTACCCACCTAAAATGGTCTTTGGTACCTCCTCATTTTAAACAGCATTGTACAAGTTATTTATGAAAATTTTTCAAATTTTAATTAAAAAAAAAAAAAAGTACTGCCAGTAACTAACTAGTGAAGTACTGATACACAAAATATTAAAAGTACTGCGACAACCCCATTATTATACATTTTGTATATGTTATGTCACAAATCATCATTGATTTATATGGCAATAAAAGATTTTTTTTAACAATTTTTTGTGTGCGTGAATGTTATTAAAGCTACAAATCCGCAAATGTCCATCTTTCTTCACTCCTCTAAATACAATACAAAACAACATACCAAGCATATATATATTTGAACACAATTACAAGAAAGGTCATTTTACTCAACAGAATATTTAAGTAGGTTAAACATACACATGTGAAAAACCCAGACACACTCTTGAATAAGCAATATATTCCTCGATGGGTTTATGGCGTTTTTTCTCAACTTTATACTACAATTATAGAAGATGCTGTTTTATGACGCAAAGTCATCAATTATTTATAAAAAATAAGAGTACATGAGTGAAAGACCTTACTAATTAATGATTTTTATTGAGATGACCTTCAGTGTACATTGTTCTACAAAAAGCAAGCGCTGAAGGCAATGTTATCCGCTGAAGGCAATGTTATCCAGTATATATGCCTACTGGTATCAAGTAATTAACAGTCCAATTGAAAAAAGGTTGCTGTTATCACATGCATCAATAGATTGTATTTCTATAGTAGTTGTATGGTAGACATGATCTATGACTTTATTATTGAAGTCTTACGAATCCAGTGGGATTACCAGTAGAAACAATTACACCCAGTACACTCCCATTAACGTTGGTTAATATTTCATTGAACTTCACTTAACCTGACTTAGGGGTACTGTATGTATACCTAATGATAGTAAACCTGCCATAAAACATGGATATGTATTGTCTTATATGAAATTTCCTGTTGTTCAATAATCAACAAACATATATATCATATATACCCCGCATTTGTTTACCAGAGAGATCTTGTTTCTGAATGATAATTTAAGTCAATACACATTCAAACATTCCAATTTTACACCCATCAACAACAATAAAGTCAGAAGTACAACAAGTGAATTAGCATTGTACACGAATAATCTACCCCCACTGTCAATATTCTTTCAGAAGTTATCAATATATCTAGCTGTGAGCTGATAGTAAGCTGTTGTTCATGTAGTTTTGTACTTATTTTTGTATGTACCAAAATTTGTTTTGGTGTGTTCAACATGTAATGTGTCTGGAATAATTTCCTTCCTGCTAGAAATGTGAAAATTTGGTATAATTCCAGATTAAATGCAATACATCCCTTTGTTGTACAGAGCAAGATAAAAATAATTTCAACACAACAACACTATAAATGAAAGCCAGACGAGGTCAAAACTCACATTTTGCATCGTTTTTCAAAAATTTAGTGTCCCATGGCTGTATGTAACAATTTAGTTCATATTGCTTTATGTGATAATTTTCCCAGTAATTTGTCAGAGGTATTCTCCCACTCCCAGTATTCTGATTTCCAACCACTATATATTATTACAGACTGCCACAATATAACCGAAAGTTGGTTGAAAAGTGGTGTTAAGTTCCCATCATCCCAATCATATAATTGACTCATAAAAGCTGTACTGCTCTTCACATTCAAAAAAAGATACCGTAAGTTGATACCCCTTGCATCTGAAAATTACTCTTCTATAGCAATTGAAAAGAAGACACACAAATAAAGAGGTAAATGATGCCAATCATTGTTTTTCACAACAGTCAAATAAAGTAGTTCAACTGTAATTTCTCAAACATCAGTGACAACAAAATTCACATATACATGTACTACATTTTTCTCTTGTAGATACTAAACCTACAGATTACCAAAACCTTTCTAGCAATAACTGATTAGTTTGTACACCAACATATATAGGTTGATTGATTGATTGATATTTTGGTGTTTAATGCCACTTTCAGCAATATATAATTCAGCTATATCATGGCGACCAGTTTTAGTGGTGGAAGATGCTGGAGTACTCAGAGAGAACCAACGACTATGGGCAAGCAACTGGTAAACTTTATCACTTACGGCTGCGAGTCGAGTGCGCCCTTTTTTTTAATTTGCAAAACCGGGCGTGAACCCACACTGTATTGATGATAGGCTTGTATGAGCTGTTAGGTAATCCAACTACCTAACTCATTGAGAACATATATAAGAGCAGCTATACTTAAGACAATGCATGTTACCATCAGCTTTATCTATAACTTTCAGTCTGCCACAATCAGTGTTGTTTAATCAAGAATTCTGATTACCCCTTTGGTATTTTCAAACTCTTTACCGTCAAGAGCTATTGTTAGCCAAAAGGGAAGCATCAAGTTTTAGAAATCCTGTCTGCGGTTTAAACAGTGTATGCTATCGTAATTGGAATGACAGTATTACCTTACAGTTGTGAAATGTCGTATAGTAAGGTAATTAGTTAAACCCTGCTGATCCCTTTAATCTTATAAAATTTGATGGTTCAGAATATACCGATTATTGAAACAAAATTACAGAAACAGATCTTGTCACAACTCTCTCTCTCGCTTTCTCTCTGATATCTAACTAATTTAGCTTAAAATTAATTGAATTTAAATGGAAACTGCAAACAAAAATGTCACCACTGAACTTTAAATTATACAAGTTCTAATAAATCTTCTATCTAGGGATGAAGATTAAATTCAATGGTTTTAGTTACATCTTATTTTCACAAATGATCAATGCTGTTGTCATGGAAACATCTCATATTTGAGGAAATTGTCTTTTTATAATAATACAGCGCCTCAAGATGTAATCAGAATGAAAAATTATAGCTTTGAGAACTCTAACGCTTGTGACAAGGAATCGTGTTAAATTCTAAAATGGGGAAAAAAAAGCTTCATGTACTATTGTCCCAAACATACCAAATGGAAAACACAACAATAAAAAACATTTCTATAAGTACATGCTACCTATAAATGTTTTTTAGATTAGTTCACAAACCTGAAAGTGTATATAGTTACGGTATAGATCATGTTTGTCTTTAACCAAAAGTGCTTAAACAGAAGAATACACTTTATTTTTTATATTCCTACAAGATTTCATTGTTCCTTGGAATTGATATATAATTTTGAAAGCAAAAATTAATAAAAATCACATAAAAGTAGCTTGTCGTTGAATTCGTTATTATAAAACATGCATTTTGTTTTCTGTTAAAAAAAATAAAATAAATGGGCAATACTTTTCATCTACTAGCTATATTACATCCAAGACTCTTTGAGGGGAAAAAAACCCAAATATTTGATGGTTTGGTTAATGAAGTTTAGTGCCACTTTCAACAATATATGATCAATGTATTTAATTAACCTAAACAATTTACCAGATAATATACTACACTGTGTAAATATAGAAAGACCATATATATATATATATATTGTAATGTATTTTCCATCACAAGACAATTATCAAAGAACGTAAAAATGAAGAACATCAATTCTTTGTTTACACTAAAAAAGATAAGGGGAAGTAACTGATGTGTAAAATTGATCACAAATCCAGGCCGAGGTGAAACTGCCAACTTCGGAATGGGTTTACATTCTGTTGTTTTATATAGCTGAATGATGAAATGACCTAACTCCCATGAATCTAGGACAAGTTTTGCTATATGATACAACTTGTAAATTCTATCAACCACTCATGCTTTTTCTTGTTGGCAGTAATAAGTTCCTATCAATGATTAATACCTATATCTTAGTAATGGTATGTTAATCAACATCAGTGGGTTTTTTTTATTAATTTTATTTAGGGACCGACCATTTAACTTTTAGGGGAGGAGTATTGGGGAGTTTGTTTCCCGAGCCAGAACAATTTTTTTTTCACAGGAAACAAAAAATTAGATGATTTACTTCTTTTGGACATAAAAAAATAAAACAAATTTCTTATTTCTTGTAGAAAACTCTGTGGTCAGATTATTATTGTTTTACATGTTTCAGGTCAAATTCATTTTCATCTAAAAAATAGAAAAAAAATACTCAAAAAAAAACAAACAAAAAAAACCCACCAAATAAACAAATTGCAGGATCATTCTAATCTCAAATGAAAGTGTTCCTCATAGTATTATTTATGGATAATATTTTTGATGAGATTTATTCTGTGACATATCCTATGCAAATATGTTCCTTTGCACAGTATGTATATGCAATACATGTATTTCTATCCCATTGATGCAATTATAGAAAATAAATCTATGGGGATAAAATAAACTGATACACCAGGATCATCACACTTTTTAACTAAGGTTATTATTTGCTTAAGCTACATTAAAGAGTTTAATACTTGTAATAGTCTTTTTTTTTATAATAACATCATATTTTATTTTATCAATCTCTAAAATTCACAAAGGATTCAAGTTACCTGGCAATTTTATGCCTTGTTGAGGTCGCTTGGTAGCATATAGTCACCTCACTAAATTTTTGTCTTCACGGGCACCTGAATCCACCCCCGTTTTTTTTTTTTTGGTGGGGGCAGTGATGCTCATCATCTTAGTTTTCTGTGTTGTCCTATTATATGTCTTTACAGCTCTGAGTTTTGTTACGATTTCCACATAAAAACGATGTACGGTTCGTCTTTACCTCCAGTTGTTTGTAGGAGGGCTCAAGTCTTACTTACGTTATTTGTGTTTGTTTGTGGTTGCCAACACATATTGTGTTGTGGTTTTGTTTTGTTTATCTGTGTCTTGTATGCCCTTTGCTGCCAGTTTCTCTGAATTGTCCATTATTGATTGCTCCTTCGATATTCTCTAACTTTATGTTTTAATTAATCAAACACAACATATGTTATTTAGAATGTAAGCATCGGTAAAAATAGTCTTTTTGTTTCTATAAAGTAGTAAATCTGCTTGCTATACTACAAATAGGTCTATTTCAGTGATTTCATGTTTTGAACACATAAAAAAAACGATATAAAAATCCGTTTTTCTAGGAGATAGTTTGATTGCAGGTACATTAACGATTAATTAGAAGAATACCTTGCATGCTGCACTATCACCACCATCTTCTCAAATTGCAGCTTATGTCAACACTATAAATTTGTAGGCAACTTCTAGCTATATATATATAATATATACACGTAGGTGGTAAATTAATGCGACAGTTTGTGAGAATGCCACACTCCTTATGTAGTCATTGTCAGTGACTTGCAACAGGTCGGTGGTTTTCTCCGGGTACTCTGGTTTCCCCACCAATAAAACTTACAACCACGATATAACTGAAATATTGTTGAAAGTGGCATTAAACACCATAACCCTAACCCTCCTGTAATAATTATGGCTAAATGAGAAATCCATCTACAATGACGTACTATCATACAATCCTGGTTACAACAATTACAACTGTATTTTTCCAGTGTATTTTTTTTTGTCCTACTACTTAACCCACCAAATTATATTTATCTATAAATGCTTTTTACTCATTAATTGATGTTTAAATTGAGGCTTTTCAACTATAATAATGGTTAATGTCCTGTTTATTTATTACTGATGATTCTAAAACAAAAAAGGTTTGAAAGGAAACCCCATACATCCATAGATACTGATATTGATTAGTAATCTCCAGAGATTAGGAGGAACCATATATTCTACATCCTACAGAAATGTATGTATTGATCTTTTTTAAAACTATATTATGGCTGCCCATACAAATAACATTGCTGGTTTTTTGGATGATATTATCAGTGCATTAAAAGTCCATTTCTCAGAAAATTATATTGTTCTTTTGATTATATATGAGTGTACTTGATGAAGGTTATTCCAGAAATTGCTTTGTGCAGTCAGTGCACACTAAATTAGATATCTACTTTTTTTCTGCACCAAATGTACTGTCTTGTTGGTTAATGTAGACTTTCAACAGCTCACATAAGCCATGTATCTCCACGTTAGTGTCTGAACAATAATAATATTACCCCCTATTTCAAGAATGTGGACATCAACAAGCTAGAAATCAGATCAACGTTCAAATCTATTTTACTGATATCACAATCCTGTTTTAAAATGAGCAACCACAACCTACTATTAAGTCAAAATTAGGGCATGTCCCCAAAAAATATTTATCACTTAAACACTTACATGACCTCAAAATTCACTATAGAGTGGAGGTTTGGGCCCATAAAACTTAAGCTTAACCTAGCCACTTTTCTTTGAAGTGCCTGTAGCAAGTCAGGAAAATGAAATGTTAGATTTTATTGAAAGCAATATGCTCTAAATTATCTTCCGATACATGTCTATGTTTATAGAACAAATCTTTGGGAAATTAGCAGGTACAATTTATGAAGGTATACATCATATTACAATTTTCATATATGCAGTCATGGGGCCCGGGTGGCTCAATGAGTTAGGTCGCTGGATGTAACAACTCATACAAGCCTATCACCAATACGGCGTGGGTTCACACCCGGCTTTGTAAATTACAAAAAAGGGTGCACTCGACTCGCAACTGCAAGTGATAAAGTTTACCAGTTGCTTGCCCATGGTCGGTGGTTCTCTCCGGGTACTCCGGCTTCCTCCACCACTAAAACTGGTCGCCATGATATAGCTGAAATATTGTTGAAAGTGGCATTAAACACCAAAAATCAATCAATCAATCATATATGCAGTCAAATCCTGGTTCAAAATATTTCTTCCTCAAATTTGTATTTTTTTACTGAAAACAGTTTATAGGTACCGTACTGTACTGTTGGCATAATTTGTCAAAATTAATTTCTCAAGAGCTGTTTTTCAGCATTCTAATTTAATGCAACATAGTACCTATGTTTATACTCTGACACAGGTTAAGTAGTAATTAACCTCTCTCAATACTAACAACATACAATTAACTTGTTTTTACTAAGTACCAGATGTGCAACATTTACCTGTAAAAGTGCATTGTTTTGGTCTTAACTTACAATCATGAATAAATTTCAACTGTGAGATCTATTTCAGAAATCATGAATAAATTTCAAATAAAAGATCTATTTCAATCTCATTTGACCTCATTATCTGAGGGCATTTTCATTGTCTTATATTGATCTTTTCATAAAAAAAATAAAAAAAAGAGGATTGAAATGAACTATCATAACATTGTTATCTCTCATCAGAAATATTAACTTCCCAAATGTTAAATTTTATTGCATCAATGACGTCAGGGCACCCCATGAACTTGACTTCCAGTTTCCCCAATTCTTTACAGTTTAGATGATATAATCTGGTTCAAACAGTATCAAAGTTCAAATGCTATCAAAGTATACAACTTAAAGGTTTTTTTTTCATAATTCGCAATTTTAGATTTTTTTTTACAATCTTATTTTTTCTTTTTGTGTGTGTGTGTGTGTATTTAGAAATCTAAATGAATGTTCATTTTCATTGTAAAGATAAAACTAAATTCTAACAAATCAAAGTGAGTAATAATAATAAAAATAATAAAAAAATCTATATAACCATGACCGTGTAAAAAGTTCACAATTAATTTTTTTTCTCCATTTAGAAAATTAGTGACTGTGGTAACACATTAAAATTTCTTAACCTAAAACACGGAATATCCAAATTAATCTAAAGCTGTGTATAAAATCCAGTGAGTTTTATGGAGAATAATATATCCAAGGTGGACCCGCTGTTAGTTTACCCATGTTTCAATTGGTATTGTGTTAGGAGTTTAAAAAACTCTAATTGGAACTGATCTATTGAAGAAATACAATTGCCTTTGTTTACAGGTGAATCCTATTGTTTGACATTTAAACTTCTCATTGTATGACTGGAAGAGAGAAGTCAATCACCCATTGATTAAAACTCCCCAGAAAAAAATTCAACTCATCTTATAATATGTATTGATGTATATGTACATGCCCAATAGAAAGAAATACTATCATTACCGTTGCACAAGGCGCATTGATGCATATTGTGCACCCCCTCTTGGCCTTGAAATCTCCAGAAAAAAACTAGTTTGTGTTTATAATGTCATTTTAAGTATATTTTTGACATTAGAGAAATAGGAAAATGTTTAATTTTTAAAATTATTTGCCACAAGTAATAAGATTCATTCTGGTTGCAAATAATCTGGATATATGGTTAAATATGTGTATTGAGAAAACAAAACAAAAAACTTGGTTTTTAATTAAATTGTTTTCTAAAAATCAAACATTATTCAGGGTCCGACGTGGTCATGATCATATGGTAGTTGGATTTACAACTACCTATGCAATAGTGCATATCACCACTAAAGTTGTGAGTTTGAATCCTACACATGGTGAGGTGTATTCCATACCCATACAACATTATGTGATAAAGTTTATCATTGACTTGCAGCAGGTCTGTGATTTCTCTGGGTACTCTGGTTTCCTTTACCAATAAAACTGACAGCCACGATATAGCTGAAATATTGTTGAAAGTGGAATTAAACACCATGACCCTAACCCTTAAATATCATTTAACAAATGAAGGGTTTCTAATTACATTAACCATGTTAGAGGGAATATTGAGAAAAAGGAAAATCATTATGGAAAAAAAATAATAAGGTACAAATTTTAATAAATGCAAATAACATGAACTCCTACAAAAAACTTCATATAATTTTAATGAATATATCCACAATGCTTAATGATCTTTTCTGTTTTTTCAAAGGTTACTCCATCATAATAGAATCAAAAAATGTTGTTTGAGTATTGTCAAAAGTAGTCACTGTTTGATCTTAATATTTGCTTAATGATATGGAAACAATACTCACATGTGTTGAGGATGGTATGGAGGTTGAAATTTTAGAACAACTCCAGTCTGCATTAGTACATTTTTTTTTTGTAATTGAGGCAAATAATTGTTCACCATAATAGATTTAAAAATGGAATTATAGACAAACTAGTTTTTTTTTTTAGAAATTTCAAGGCCAAGAGGAGGTGCACATTATGTACCAATGCACCTTATGCAATGGTAATGATAGTATAATGTCACTATTTCTTTCTATAGGTCATGTACATATACATCTATACATATACATGTATAAGATGAATTGAATTTTTTTCTGGGGAGTTTTAATCAATGGTTGATTGACTTATCTCTTCCAGTCATACAATAAGAAGTTTAAATGTCCAACAATAGGATTCACCTGTAAACAAAGGCAATTGTATTTCTTCAATATATCAGTTCCAATTGGAGTTTTTTTAATTCCTAACACAATACCAATTGAAACATGGGTAAACTAACAGGGGTTCCGCTATAAATCAAACATGAATTGTTGGTGTCCACAGGCATTAAGATTTTGGTCTGGTGAGAATATTGATTAAATGTTCAAATTTGCTTTTTAAAATAAAGAAGTTTTCTTAAGGGCAAATTATTCTGAAAATTTCAAATCTAATTAATTAAAAGTTTGGTGTTAAAACAGATCTGAAGTAATATAATACTTGGAAACATTAAAGCATAATTAAATAATGCATTACAAATTTTAATATTGTTCCCAAATATACCAAACATTCTGAATTGTAAACAAGGAGATAAAAATGTGAACAAATATATCTTTACATGCCATGGGTATTGCATGACCTAGATTTGGGAACATATAGGATTAAAGGAACTCAAATTATTCTCTTGAAGTCAATTGTTCATGCCATGCTGCCTGAACACTATCCATCAAACCTGAATACAGAACTTCGCACCTTTGCTAAAAACTTGACAATTAGTTTGATTTTGTTTTTTCTTTTGTTTTAACGCCACTTTCAGCAATATTTCAGCTATATCATGGCGACCAGTTTTAGTGATGGAAGAAGCCGGACTACCCGGAGAGAACCATCGACCATGGGCAAGTAACTGGTAAACTTTATCACTTGCGGCTGCGAGTCGAGTGCATCCTTTTTTGTAATTTACAAAGCCGGGTGTGAACCCACGTCATATTGGTGATAGGCTTGTATGAGTTGTTAGGTATTCCAACTACCTAACTCATTGAGCCATCCTGGCCCTTTAGACAATTAGTGACACTGTTGTTGTCTCCAGAAAAGCCACCTACGTTGCTCATTCTAATTTTCTATACCTTACAAGTGAACATTTATGGATAAATGTTTTGAATCAAGCCTCTTAATTAATTGAACATACAATGTATTTTGAAAATATATATACAATTAGATTATAATCAGATCTCTCACTTGTTCCCCTTTATTGATATGTCTGAAAGTGTGAGATCTGAAGAAACACTATTGGCATTATGGATCACATGCAAGGGATCATGTTTATGTCATGAATATATCATTATATTATAAATACGGCTATGACTTTTTTTAGCCAATCGGATTGCTTGTTTGCTACATGCAAAAGCAGTTTTGTAGCACATTCAAAGTCTTGCAATCACCATTTTCATTGGATGGTACATAGGGACACTCGCATGTGACCCGTAATGGGGTTTTCCTCAGATCTCCCACGCTGCGACATATCAGTAAAGGGGGGGTAAGGAGAGAAATGTGATTTTAATCAGATTGATGAACCTACGATTGTTATAAGACAGGAAGTGATTACATTTTACATACTGCTAACAACTTAGTACAATGTTGGAAACATTCATAAACTTGTAGAATGTCAGGTAAAATATAAATATACACTGAAATTACACTGTAGCCCACAACTGTGAACAGATGCAAATGGGAGATACACATCTTATAATAACTGTTCATATATGATATAAATTGAGATCAAAGAACATCACAAGACATCACATGATATATTTGTCCATTCCAATATACAATTCAATGTAATATTTAAAATTAAATAAAAACAACAAAATTACAAGTGTTGGTGTTTTCTAAAAGTACATAGTAATCAAAATATCATTGACTAATTACCGAAGCATTCATAATCATTGAAATCCCCATAGATGTTGAAAATATCATAACACTATCAAAAGCGATAATTACATATAAACCGGTATATTTAACTTGATTTTTATCTCTCAAAAAGACAATTTGATTACAAATATTGAAAATTATATATTTCACCCCAAATTAATAATTGATCAAATGATTTGAACATATAGCAAAATCTATAGTTCCATCAAAATATATTCTAAAATTCTGAAAAATTGCAATAAAAAGGCAGGCATTAATTCTTTCTAATATTGGGCTTCTGTAACTTAATGTTTACTGTTAGTTTACCTTTCAAACGACCATGTAAACATTTTTTGTCATCACATTCGAATTCATTGACCATCCATTTTCAATCTTTTGTTATCATTTTGAGATCACCAGATTTCCTCTTTTTTGAGCCAAATATTTGGAAATAAAATGTGTCAAATTTGGTTCAAACAGCTAGAAAATGGAGTTTTGGACAACTCTTTTTTCTCTTTTTTCTTTAATTATTAACCACTTTCATGCCTGATTTGAGTATATAATATACACATTTTACGGAACGTGAGACCCACTTTATCATCTATGTTTATTACATGTGCATGTATATATCTTATCAATAAGAAATAACCAGATGGCCCCTCTGTTAATTAGTCAACACTATAATCAAGACACATTCTGACCCTTCTGAATAATTTACAGTAAATACCAGTATGTCATATATATATATACTGCAGACTAGCAAACTTTCATTGAACCTAATAAATGACCAGATCTATCTTTCCCCAGTTATGTGGCTGAAAGTAACATGTATGCCAAAATTCATTTACCTGTTGTCAACAACACATCAAAGCTGGCATAACCAAGAGTAGACAATTTATAACCAAGAGTAGACAATTTCATTCCACTTATTCAACACCTTCAAGTTAGAAGGTAAAAATTAAATAACCACTTATCTTTTAACACTTACTGCCAGGATTGTACATCTTTTATACTTATCTAAACTTGTGAAGAAATGCATTAAAATGAACATTATTTTGATTTACTAGTAAATTGTTAGCTTTTTATATAATGCAGGGATCTGCACTAAAAAAAAATCCCCAAAAAACCAACATAAAATCTATTTTACTTCTTAGAGTGTGTACCTCTATTGATAATTTTGATTGGATAGCCATATATGGGCTATAGCTACATGTGTACCACCATACATCTGCAGCAAGTCTGCCATTTTAGGCATCTTTGGGTCTCTTGTTTGGAAACGGATAGGGATATAATTCCTACAATCAATCCAAACCTTTATTCTGCTCCAAGGATCATTTTGTTTTTCAGAAAGATCAGTCAATAAGAAAGAACTTAAGTCGGTGTGAAAAACATTGTATCTACTAACGGGAAGCAATAATGACACAGACACACCTCTCACATATACGTACACTACAATATGACCGCAAAAATGTTGGCGTTGTATTATTACGTTTGTGTATTATGTGATGCTAATTGTTGATGCCTTATGGCCTATCGGGGATGAAGAGGATAAGCTTAGTAAGTTATTATGTGATGCTACTGTGAGCCCAACTTACCAAGTACCACATTCGAGACCATTTTGGATCATTAAAGTCATAATTATGTGGAAAATGTACATCTCTTTTTACTCTTTTCTTGACAACCTGCTGTTCTAACCAGTGTACCTGTAAAATAAAAATATAACTATAAATTAGTTATACAATTTTTAATTGATCATGAATTAATTTTAATATAATGTACACATACAATGATGATGTCATCAGAAAATGTGAACTTTATGAATGTCACTAAGTTTGAACTCCAAGGTCTCCAGAAATAAACTTTGGTGAGCTTCAACCGAAACATATATCATATACTTTACATGAAGGTGGTGCTGGGATGTTGCTACATATATAAATGGAGAATTCACAATGACCTACCCTATACTGACTGATACATGTCAGGGGCATCACTATGCGGAGGCACGGATGCATGTGCTTCCACAATGTTTCGGCAAAAAAAAAAGGCAGGAGGAAAGGTATAAAGACAGAAAGAAAAGAAGATGTGCTGGCGTATCCTGTAGATTTTGATGAAAGAGGTGATTGAGAAGTGTCCAATTGTAACTACTTGGCCATTCTCGCTACCCTGCAAATTATTTGCAGTGTAGTGAGAATGGCAGAGTAGTTACGATTGGAGAAGTGTCATGTTATTATTCGGCAATGACATTCTTCATCATTATAATAATAATATTATTTTGAAGTGATTTTTTTGCACGCTGTCAGGATCCGGATTCATTTTCGGTGTATTGGATGTTGAGAAAGTAATAGTTGTATTTGCTGTCAAGAAAATGTGTCGTTTAGGTTTTTTTTTTGCCGCTGACCCTGATATTGAAGCTCATAGTGACAATGAGTAGACTTTGGTTACAAAGTTCTATTGGTAGATATGACTGTCAGATAGAAAATTGATAGAAAAAACATAAATGTCGTTCGTTTTATTGTTCAAAGTCTTGATTCTTTCTGTCAAAAAAACTTACCGCCTGTCGAATAGGCCCTTTCACGGTTATTACAGCCATATTGGATAGGGGGCAAATTTTCTTCATAGAGGTAGAAATTGTTTTAAAAAACAGGAAAACGTCATGGACCAGAAAAATTGCTCAGCAACACACATAGGGTTTCATACCATTCCTCCCTCTATCCAAACATTTGCCCCCTTTCCAATATGGCTGTTAAAACCGTGAAAGGGTCTCTTGGTCTTTCTTAAGTTTATTCTATACATTGAAATACGCTATATTCGAGGAGCTTCCGAGGGTACCCACTGGGGGTCTTAGGTGGCCCCCAGACCCCTCGCCCTAATTTTGTGCTTCCACTTCAAGTTAGGTATAGCTACGCCCCTGCATGTGTTATTAGTAGTAACATAGACTTCAGGGTTAGATTTTGGATTATAGTGTTAAACTCCTGTGACTTTCAACAAAAATGGAATCAAT
The DNA here is from genome assembly GCA_002080005.1 of Gigantidas platifrons. Lineage (NCBI taxonomy): Eukaryota > Metazoa > Mollusca > Bivalvia > Mytilida > Modiolidae > Gigantidas > Gigantidas platifrons. Next base: position 611,273 of record MJUT01062886.1, read on the forward strand.
ATGGAGAGAAAAAAAACATGTCACTGACAAGAGGTGTCCTCCACATGTACATACATATATATAACAAATCATATTCTATAAAAAAAAATCCATCAACTACCAGTAAACATTGTTTATTTCAATTGTAAAATATACATAAAACATATAAACAGAGAAGATTCAATGTATATCAAACAAAATACAAATTAAGTAGAGAAGATGGCATCCAAAGAAAAACAATTTCTGTAGATATGATCTTGATACAAGGCAGAAGTACTTGGCTAGTATATGCACTTAATGATATTATCACAACAAACATGTGGTGGTTATACCTGGTAGGGGGAAGGCCAGATGGAGTATAAATGACTTGTACCCTGATTCTATGAATGATGTACAATGACAGCTTTTATTCTTAGGGTTTAGTGTTTTCAAGGAATTTGTCCTCATCTTCTTATGATGAACCATGATAATTGATTATTGCAGGGTATCCTATTATAATTTAGTAGCAGTACATTGCACCTTGTAATTTAATTGGTGTCACAATAGCTTGATGGTATTCTCTACATAATTTATATTTATTTTAACACATCATAATAAGGACATTAGATACAAAATGTAAGTAGCCGTGTATTTCTTACTGTTTAGATTTGAAAAACATTTTACCTAATTTGGGAGAGTATTGTATACAAAAATTCACAAAGCCATTAAAATACTTCTATGCAAGTTTTAAATGATTGATTTTTTTATTTGATTGATTTTTGGTGTTTTAATGCCATTTTCAGCAATATTTCAGCTATATCATGGTGACCAGTTTTAGTGGTAGAAGAAGCCGGAGTACCCGGAGAAAACCAACTATCATGGGCAAGCAACTGGTAAGCTTTGTCACTTGCAGCTGCGAGTCGAGTGCACCCTTTTTTTGTAATTTACAATGCTGTGTGCGAACCCACGGCCGTAGTGACTATTGGTGATAGGCTTGTATGAGTTGTTAGGTAATCCAACTACCTAACTCACTGAGCCACCCGGGCCCTTAGTCAGTTAGTGTTAAATGAAGACAAGCATATATTAATTTTACATACATATGTGTATTATACATAACCATTGATAGTAGTCATCAATACTTTAATTCAGCATAGGTTACCTCCCTTTAGTCGATTTTAGATATCCTGTTTAATTAGGACCTTTGATTTTCTTGCTCCCACAGACTTTAATTTCAATCAAATTAGTTGGTTTTCCAATCTTTTGACTTTGAGCCTACCCGATGAAGGTTAGTTATTCCAGTAACACGTGTGCATATTTAATTAGAAATTTTCGTTTTTATTGTAAATCAATTCTACTAAAATAAGTTAGGAAGCACATTTTTTTTAATTACCTATACTACAAAAGACAAGAAAACATACATGTATAAGATGGCCAAGATTATCATTTGTAAATCTTTTCTTGTATTTCCTCCTTCCTGGTGATATATCAGATACAATGTGCATACAATTTACAAAGAGATCATATGCCCACAAAAAACATTCCTTTAGATATAAGTAATTTTATAATACCGTAAACATTCATGTATAATACGCACACACTCCCTTAATTTTACGTTCAATTACTAATTGGTATAAAAGTATAAGTTCTCAGGTTTCTAGTGTCCAATAATCTTCCCTTTTCTTAGCGAAAGCAAGGGTGGTGCTAAGGTATTAAAATGTTTAGAGTAAGACACATGACCTATACTCTGTGGCACCTTTTTAAAAGATGTCACATAACAGTTTTCAATACAGTATGCACCCTCTTATAATACCCCTCTCAGTCTCAACAAAAGCCATCCCTTTTATCGGGGTAAATTTCAGATGCAGCGAGACAGTAAAATACTACATACATGTAAGCAGTGTGTGAAAATAAATTTTGTGGTATCATAGACCAATCTCTATTTTACATAGACCTCACTGTGCATTTTTTACACAATTTTAAAAATTTGACTCAGACCAGCTTGATTTTACATAGACATTGTCTATAGGTCTACCTCTAATTTTGCACACTACATAAGACCACTCTTTACTTGCTATAAAAGGGGAACTACTGTATATTGAATATGCATACACATGATTCAAACTCTTATATTCATATATAAATTATGAATTTTATCCCTAATGCATATGACAGGTAATATTTTAACCAAATTTTAGATATAATCCTATGCAAAAAACTATTATAGGAATGTTTCAAAAACTAGTTTCCATGATGAAGAAGCATAATTATTATGCCAAGTATTCCTGTCTTGTAGAAACTCATCATGTTTTCATAGAATTACCCCATTTCCTATATAAACATTGCAGACATTCATAGAGATGCTCAAACAAAAAATCACCCATTAATGTTTATCGTCAAAAATCAACCAGCATTCCCAACTGAACACTTATGACATAGAAAACATAACAATAGCCTAGAATCGGTTTATTGATAGACTGTTTAATTAAAACTACATACAATGGTTTCCACTGGGTAAACACAGTAACCACAGTGGAGTATTTTTGGAGAATATTTTGCAATAAACCATTATTATTAGAAGTGAAAGAATTGACTGTTGTGATGTGGTTATAATGTGTTCTTTAATTCCCCTGAAAACAAAGATGAAAACTTTTAACTTCTGAAATGTTGGAGACAGCAGGAATTTTAATTTAAATTCTTTTTTATTACTAGGAGTCTGATTATTATTTTCAATATTAGCATTAAATAATTACTTTCAACTAAATAACATTTTATGCAAGATTAAGAATTTCTGTTATATACTTATTTCTCTCTGAAATTTTCCATTCTAACCATCGTTTGTGCAAATCTTCATCTACATATCATAATGATGCAGAGAGCAGATTTTGTAACCTTTCTATTGCTGGTTCTAGAAAAGATTTTTTTTTTTTTTTTTATTTAAGATTTTAGTGAACTTTCCCCTTTTAGGCTGACTAATTAATAGTCCCATGGAGGATAAATTTCATTTCAACAAAGTTGAAACTTCTGTTTTCAAATGACCATCCTTGCCAAGTTTGGTTAAATTTAGCCCAGTAGTTTCAAAGGAGAAAATCTAACCTTATGTACAATGAGCAGGCGAAGGATGACGATGATGGACAGACATAAAGTGATGACAATAAACCGCATGACCCTTCAAGTCAAGTGAGCTAAAATAAATTCCTGCAGAAAGGTGTGAAAGTTAGTTTGTAAGGTGGGTGTTTTTCCAAAAACTTACTTATAATGTATCTGCTGAGGACATATATTTTTATATGACTTTAACATTTAAATATTCAATTATAAAAAATATTTAAATGTTTTTATAAACTAACATTTACGACTCAAGTTTTCTCCCGATTTAACTTTGCACCAAAAAACATGTGATAACAAATAAATATAAATCCTTATCACAAAGAGGAGATGTTCCACTTTCAAACACTGAAAATCTAGACATTTAGTTAGAAAAAAAAAGATGAACATCCTGTTATAAAAAAAAATCTTATTAAAATATTCAAGAATGATAAGGATGTACAGGAAATTGTTGATTATATCTCAAGTCGGTTCTAGTTAAATAAGAATTACAGGAATATAGAAATTCAAAAAGTGAAAATAAAGATAAAATATGTAACTGATTTTGTTTATACAGAATGATAAAAGGGTAGATCAAGTGTTTTTCAATCAGCATCATTTTCTTCTTTAATTTTTTTTATATAGAAAGTCACTTAAATCAAGCCACAAGTGGTCTAATGGACGGAATTACATTCACTTTGAGGTACTAATAACACTCAGTGGTGAAGACTTATGGTGGATATGAGATAATGGTGGCATTAGGTTGTGCACCTAATGCCACCATTATCTCATATCCACCATAAGTTCATCAAAGTTCTGATTTTTGCCAGCACTTAATTCAATGGATTTTCTTTCATAATCAATTACACTCACATCCTTATTAAAAATATTAGGTTTATATGGTTTATGGTGCTTAACACCACTTTCAACAATATTTCAGTTATGTCGTGGCGGTCAGTTTTATTGGTGGAGGAAACTGGAGAAAACCACCGACCTGCCGCAAGTCACTGACAAACTTTATCACATAATGTTGTATCGAGAACACCTCACCGTGAACAGGGTTTCGAACTCACAACTCTAGTGGTGATAAACACTGATTGCACAATCGCAGCCACAAAGGCCCCTGAAAATATTAAAAATGTACATTGTTTTCATGTACGAAATTATTCTATTTACGATCTAATACCATATTTCTGAGATGACCAATAAGACAAGTTCTGCTAATATTACAATTACAATTAATTGACTTTTCGTGTTACACGATGATACCATGTATTACCATGTGTTTCTGGGGTCGATTTCACAAAAAGTCGTAAGTCTAAGATTAATCGTAAGTGCTATCGTAAGTGTTATTTCCAAGCTTTTGATTGGTTGAAATTCACACTTACGACTGATCTTAGACTTACGACTTTTTGTGAAATCGACCACTGACCTACAATACTCGTAGGCCTTCAACCATGCCATGCATGAACCTCTAAGGAGGATAATCTCTTAAGAATTTATGAAACTAGTAATGGACATCCGACTGTCATCAGTATTTCATTACTTTTCTCTCCTCCAAAGGGAGTTAACCATGAATGTGATAAATTCCAACATAGTCCTTGAAAGATATCACCCTGAACTAATAGGTTTAGTATAATTCTGTTTTTTTTCAAGGAGCATAAATACCTAAGTGTCAAAACAAAGTTAACAAGTAAACTGCCATTTACAATTATTTGTATAATAACAAGAAATTCAATATTTTAAGTAGATTGTTGCTTGAATAAAAGAGTTCAATTGTATATGTCAACTACACCTAAAGATTTCTATTAGTTGATCACCACAAATTTGTAGTATCATTTTCAGTCAGTTTTCTTGTTTTTATTTTTTTTGGTTTTTTTTTTTGTCATCAATAATTAATAATGAGAAAAGAACATGAAGAATGATAGGTGTAAATAAAAATGTGATCAATATTTTCAAGGGACATAACTCTAGAACAGTACAACAATTTTCTGATTCTCTACTTTAACAGGATGAATGTATCCATCACACTTCTACAACAATAGTGACATAACATCTGTATTATACAAGCTGGTCTATAGAAGAGGCATAACTCTGGAATACGAATAGTACAGAGAAATGGCTCAATAGACTGGAGGTATACATGTATCTGTAGCACTGGGCCGTCATCAGTCAAGGAAATTGGCACCGGACCGACGGACCGCGTCCGATAAATTTCCCGACGGTCCGGTAGTTTTCGTTTACTCACCGGACCAACTGTCCGGTAAATTTTTTTGTCAGCCGCTGTCTTTAGGAATAGATAAATTAAAGTTTTCGGTAAATTCAACTTAAAAAGATTTCTAATTCTCTTTTATTTGTTATTTTTAGATCAAGAAAAATCTAAAATAAATAATCACAGGTTTTGGCAAAGACACTAACTATTTACGACAGTTATTGTCGAATTTTGATGTCGTAATATATTTCATTCTAATAGTAGATATTGCTGTTTGTGATTGTAAGTTTAATGCAATCAATAAATTTATTATTTAAAAAAAAATATACATGTATTATTTTATTGTCGGTCCTGTAAAATCTAGTTCGGTCCTGTAATTCCTCATAGTTCATAGGACCGAATGTCCTGTGGATTCAAATTCCTAATTTCCTTCACTGCGTCATGGTCGTGATTGTATGGTAGTTAGATTTACAATTATGTGTACCTATTCAAACAGTAAACCTATCACCACTAAAGTTGTTAGTTCAAATCCCACTGAGGCATGGTGTACTCGATACAACATTATGTGATAAAGTTTGTTAGTGACTTGCGGCAGGCGAGTCGTTTTCTCAGGGTACTACCGTTTCTTCCACCAATAAAACTGACCGCCACAATATATCTGAAATATTGTTGAAAGTGGCATTAAACACCATAACCATCTGTAGAGCTTCTACAATAGCGACATAAACATCTGTATTATACAAGCTGGTATATAGAAGCCAGAAGAATGTCTGTATTAATGAGATAACACCGAGTTATATAACAGTATAAACAATTAATGTTAACATTCAACAGATGGCAATGTTTGTGTTTCCATGAAATGACGACAGACATGCTCGTTTTATGCTGCTGGATTCTTTTCTATACGATTTGTGCCAAAATAAAGTCCTATTAAAAAATTTACTTTTCTGATCTTTTTTGACGCAGTATTTAACAAGATCCTCATGTGCATGAATAGTTCATTTGCATGTAGTAAGTTCAGAGAGTACGAGTACGAGTACATATAGTCTATATAAAGTACAAAAATGTACATGAACTGAGTATACATTAATTAGATAAAAAAAAATGATCAAATTCCAAAAATTTGACCACAATATGATAATATGCTCAGTTTTAGCAACATTCTAACAACACCTGCACATGGAATATACATGTACATTGTATCTCTCAGTTGAACTTGATATGATATTTCAGAGCTTGTGTTTCTTATCTGGATTCCTCTGATACAGGGAGGGGAGAATAGCACCAGCAGGGGTTCCTAATTAAGTTGAAGTCATCACCTCAAAAGTGTTATGCCATGGTCACCATCAAGACTTGATTTTACCCCGTTTACGGAATGTCTGTGTCATACTAAGATGACCATGAATGGGAATATTCTTGTTGTGATAGCCAAATCTCATCCTTTCTTCAATCATGAATTTATTACCATATTTTAGCATGAATAACATGACATTATGGTCTTATGGGTGACACTTAGTAGACTTCTTTTCTTGGGTTTGGTTGGTTGGTTGGTTTATGGTGTTTTATGCCATTTTCAACAATATTTCAGTTATATCGTGAGTCAGTTTTATTGGTGGAGGAAACCGGAGTACCCGGAGAAAACCACCAACCTGCCGCAAGGCACTGATAAACTTTATCACATAATGTTGCATTGAGTACACCTCACGGTGAACAGGGTTCGAACTCACAGCTTTATAGTGGTGATAGGATCATAGGCACTGATTCCACAGGTAGTTGTAAATCCAACTACCATACGATCACGACCACGACAGGCCCTTTTTTTCTTGAGATAAAGTCCCATTCACATGACAAAAGTGAAATTCATGAAAAAAAATATACAGACCATCATTCGTAATAAGTTTGTAAGTTTAAGAAAATAGATCAAGGCAAGATAGAGTTAGCATGTGACATTTTTATGTCGGACAGACGGAAGGACAACATTAACAGTATACCATAATACCGGTACATTGTTCCATTTAAGAGAATAGGTCAAAGCAATATAGAGTTAGGGAGTGGCATGTCAACGAAGAACAGATGAACACACAATGGTATACTATAATAATTATGTCCCATGTATTGACAGCCAACATATAAAAACATTATCTTCAATTTCAATCATGAAATGATCTTGGTGTCACTTTAAAATGCAAAAAAAAAATAATTTGAATAAATTTATAAGTGACAGCAAATTTCATTAAAATTATTTATAATTACTGTATGTTTTACGACATTACATAATATTGGAACATTCTCAATAAAATAACATAAAGATGTTTAAATTAAATTATGCCTCTGACACTGACAGATTAATTCATAAGTAATATACCTATTTTTAGTTTTAAAACTGATATACAATATGATAAGTATATTTCATGTTCCATTATATATCTTTGTGTGAGGTAAAAAAAATCTTGAGGAGAAAAATATCAAAGATACAAAAATGAAATTGATATAATTTATGTTATATACAATGTACATGTTAATATACAGGAGAACCACTCTCTAACAAATATATTTATTTTACAGAAAATAAACAAAAAATTGTATTATCTGTCAAAATACATAACTAAAGTTTGTCTTTTGACTGAGCATTCCTGATGAAGGTCATTCCATAAATGTGTCATGTGCACTAAATTAGATAGATTTACCTTTTTTATTTTTTTTTACTACTCCAGCCAATGCGGCAATGGAGATATAAGGTAATTATTAATAAAACAAGGGCAACGCAAAGCGTGGCGTATCCCCTTGCCTAAAAATTTGACCCGGTGACCTTGACCTTTGATCTATGACCTTGAAAATCAATAGGGTTCAGAGTTCCAGATTCTCTTTAGGACTAAGTATGTACCAAGTTTGGTCAAAATCCATTGAAGGATGTTGATTTTAGAGTGTTCACAAGGATGTTATGGAAGGATGGACGGTAGCATTACTATATATATCCCTTTGCAACTTCGTTGGCGAGGGGATACTTATGGTAAAATTCCCTAAGGCATATGTGATCTTAGCTGATTTTGGCTATCCTGTTTAGGCCCTTTGGTTTTATTGTTCCCAAACACTTTAAATTTTTTAGTTTTCCAATCTTTTGACTTTGAGCGTACCTGATGAAGGTGATTCGAGAAACGTAATGTGCACACTAAATTTGAAATCTATGTTTTTATTAATAATGTTTATAGGTTTGACTACTCTAGCCTGTATAAGGACCAGAAAACGGGTGATGACTTGTGTGGGTACTTTTACTTCCTCCATTACTAAGACTATGTTATAGTTCTGACAACCCATACTCTATCCATCATACTGAGCCACGTGACAGCATAAAACTTTAATGCAACTAGAGGCTCCCAGGAGCCTGTAATCGCCCACCTGGTTTTCAATTTGACATCTAAAGTTGATAGAAATGGGGGGTGTTGCACATAATTTTGAAAGTGGGTCATCCAAAGATCAATTCAACTAAAAATTCTGAGCAAAAGATTTTGCTGTGATTTTATCTCATAATATTCCTAAACGGAATAAACTGGCTGAAAAAATCTCACAGAAAAACCCAGAATAGATGTTAAATTACTCATTGCCATGTAGCTGCAGTTAAAATTTGAGTTCATTTTGATTTGTAATAAAGCAGAAATTGACAACTAAAGAAATTTCTATTTTTAGTAACAGCAGCCATTTTGAATGGAGGGTGGGGCTGTCGGACACATATTGAAAGAGGACCACCCAAGGACCATCCCAGCCAAATTTGTTTTAATTTGGTTTAGCGGTTTCAGAGGAGAAGATTTAAATCTGATCTTTTATCAAAATATGCCTAATTTGCATAATCGGTATAAATCGGCTGAAAGAAAAATTTCACAGAAAAACCCGGAATATATGTTAAATTACTCCTTTCCATGTAGCTGCAGTTAAAATTTGAGCTAATTTTGGTTTATACTAAAGCAGCAATGGACAATTGAAGAAATTTCTATTTTTAGTAACAGCAGCCCCACTGGTGGTCATCTTGGATTTTCAATCGGTCCAAAAAGTAACAACACTTGGTTAGCAGCTTGCAATGATCATTCATGACAATTTTCAATTCCATCCTCCATGTAGTATCGGAGAAGAAGATCTTTGAAATTTCAGCCAATCAGAGGCTATTATGGCCCCTGGCAGCCATATTGGATAACCAATCGGAACAAAAAGTAACAACAATTCATCAGAACCTTGTCAGGAACATTTCTGCCAAGTATGGTTCCAATCCATCCAGTGGTTCTTGAGAAGAAGTTTGTTTTACATATTTCCCATTGGGTCGATATGCTAAATTATGTCCCCCGCTGGCGGCCATCTTGGATTTTCAATCGGTCCAAAAAGTAACAACACTTGGTTAGCAGCTTGCAATGATCATTCATGACAATTTTCAATTCCATCCTCCATGTAGTATCGGAGAAGAAGATCATTAAAAATTTCAGCCAATCAGAGGCTTTTATAGCCCCTGGCAGCCATGTTGGATAACCGATCGTAACAAAAGTAAGATCACTCGGTTAGACCATGCAAATGAACATTCCTGCCACGTTTGGTCCTATTTGCTTCAGTGGTTCTCTAGAAGAAGATTGAAATGTTTACGGACGGACAGATGGACGACGGACGCCAAGTGATGGCAATAGCTCACCTGACCCTTCAGGTCAGGTGAGCTAAAAATTACCACATGTATAAATCTGGAAATTAAAATGACATATTTTGTAGATCTGCTAAGCAGAAACTTCTATTAATGTATTTGTATGGAGAGGGACTAGTAAGTTGTAAAAACTTGTTCCCAATCCAATTGTATATATATATTGACAATAAAATCATTATAAAGTGAAAAAAAAAGGCTTCTACAGTTTAACCTGATTTTATTACATGCTTACAAGTCCATAGACCCTTACTCTAATCTACATAGGCATGTCCCATGATTATAGAATTTGAATTGTAGATTTTTCACACCTTTTTATTGTTAATGTTTTTACTGATTACTTAACTAGTATGCTAAACATAAACAAATGAGACCATAATTTGGGAGGATTAAAAGGTTTCAAATATTTTAACCACTGAATTGGTCAATACATGTAATAACTTTAAAAACAAATACAAGGTACATTTATAAGCCTGAAGTTTTGGACAAAAACATACTCCCACAGTAACTGGGTGCTAAACCAGTGTTTTGGAACATTTAATTATCATTCTACACCAAAAACCTCTAGTTCAATTCCCCCAGTCCAGTATAAATTGGTTCTAAATATTAAAGAATAGCATAAAATTTGCTTAAGCAAATAGGAAAAAAAACTCTTTAAATATGCATTTCGGGCTAGTTTATCAAAATGTTTTAGACACATAACGTAGCAAAAAAACGCTGCATTTGTCGAAATTATTGCAAATGCATCTCTTGCTTAAAATACAAAAATAACAAAAATTTCTCTGATCATGGTCCCTTTTATTAAATACCTGTCAAAAGTTTTCCTGCAATAAATAAAATTTAAAAGGAGATTAAATAATGATTTAATACTTTGTCTAATTGATCTTCAGTGCTGACAAATAATTTAAATCTTGATCATAATCCCTCAAGATATGTGTCTCTCCTTTAATATTTAATATATTTATATAATGAATAAATCACTTTTATTTGCCTTTCTTTTATGTAAGTAAAAAGGATTTTAAAAAATTGAGAGAGATTGATTATATTTATAATAATCATAGTGTGTGGTTGTTCTGCCTGACTACATATTAATTATACCCTAGCACCCATCCTATTCTGATTTTTCTGCAATACACAATGTGCACACCCCTCTGGCAAATTATAAATTAAAAACCCATCAAGATCAAACGATGTTATAAATTACGAAATTTGTTTAAGCCATTATATATTAGCACTACAAGGAGGGTCTGACATATAACAAAACTAATATACTTTTGACAGGAACACATGATTGTTCCTGATCCGTGACCGATCTTGGCACCGAGGCTAACTCATCTCTGATTCTTCTTAGCTTGTAGAAAGCAGTAATCAACACTGTTTGTCTGAGCGACATTAAAACTAAACTTTCTTCACCAACAGTTACTCTATATCCACAAAATTCAATTAACAAGATGAATTTTGTTCTCTTTACAATTCCTTGATCTTTATTCACCATCCGATCGATCGATAGCTATTTTCTAAAGTAATGGAATCATAGCACTTTACTATTTGTTTCAATATACATCTAACTACAATTTCATTTTGGCTTTCATTAGTTTCCCAATAAAAATAAAAGAATTCAAATGGATTTTTCTGTGAAGAGTCTTATATTTGTTGGCTCAAGTTAAACTATTAATTCTACACAAAACTTTGGACATTATTAGAAGTAGTTGTTTAAATTTAATTATGCTTAAATATGCCTCATTGCTTATTTAACATTTTTGCACAAAATAAAACAGAAAAAATGTAAAACTGTGAGCCAACTGGTATAAAATTATATACAATGGTGGATTTACAAGATGACAACTTTTATCAGATAGTACAGTATTATAATTATTATATATACAGAAGTCCCCGTATTTTAAGACCCCTCCCCCNNNCCCCCCCCCCCCCCCCCCCCTTTGTGAGATGAAAAAAATTGAATTGGTCTGATAAGAGGGATGGTCTCTCTAAAGGGCATAATTCAGTAGTACTATTATATTTATAATATCTTGGTGCATCTGAAATTTGACCCGATGAGTGGGTGGCCTTTGGGTAGATGGGGCTTTATAAGAGCTTAGATGGGGGACTACAACTGTATATCCATAAATGTAATAGACAAGATACAATTATTTTAAAATATTTTTTTTAATTTAGACACCTAGAGCCCTGGATCTTCAAACAAGAGTATCAGATTTTCAAAAGATTGATATGCCACCACACAGGGGACAGACAGGGTTATCATTTAATTACAATCTGACTGAAATCACACTACACTCCCTTGACATCTGCCAGAACCCAATTAGAGGTCATGTACAGATGACCTCCTCATCAGCCAAGGAAAACGACACCGGCAAAATCTAAAAAGCATCTTTTTCAACTTTTTTTTATTAGTACTTTGTAAACGTAAAGTATTCATATACAAAAGTTCATCTTCATATGACCTCTTAATCTGGTTCTGTCAGAAGTTAGGGGGAGTGTTGCATAATACAACAGCTGATTTTAATCAAATTACATTGCATTGTTTTTGTTGTATATTTCAAAATTTGACTCCTGGAAGATTTACTTGAGTAACTCTGTAAGAATTGTACATCATCTACATGTAGTACGCAAGAATATTAGTACAAACTGAAGACCAGAGAATAAGATCAGATACAATGGTCAATCATATGTGACCAAATGTACATGTTTTAATTAACTAGTCGTCAGAAAAACTGTCAAGACTCAGTCAGACACATCACTTTATATTCATACAACTTACATTGGATTCTTGTGCTAAAGTTTTGTGATAAGAAGAACTGGAATACACAGACCGCTTGGAAACTTTTCTGTGCTGGAAAACATAATAGTCTGGCATAATCTGAAATTAAACAGTAGACATATATATTAACAGTATTCATGAGAGTGGCGTTTTTGCAATAATTTTTTTTTTAATTTAATTTTAATTCTTTTAAATCAAAATATTTAGAGAAACTATGTGTTTGAATTAAAAGTCATTTGGCATTTAAGATTGAACTTTGTAAACTGTGATTTTTATTTGGAACTCATTTTGTAATTGTTATTATAATTTGAAATATAAGTCATAAGTCATAAGTTTATTGGTTCACCAATCAAGGGCCCACAGGGGGCATATACAATATATTTATAATGTAAATTCAACTGCTAAAACTTGCTTGCATTTGAGCTATTGTCTACTAGAAATGTATGTCTAGTGACAGACAGATTCCTTATCAGTTGTTTGTGCATACAAGACTGAAGAGTTAGTTCCCTTTTTCTCAATATGCACTAGACTTCAGTTACTGACAAATAACAAAGATATAAATCTGAATAATTCACTAAAAACA
>MJUT01062886.1:631440-643153 GCA_002080005.1 Gigantidas platifrons
GAGGGCAGTTATAAATGATGGCTCACAAAACTCTTGACACAAAAAGGCTTTTGGTCTCAGATAAAAATGACTAACTTTTTTCAACAACCCACATACAAACAAAAGTGTTAACATACAACAAAATATATGGCATACAGTCAAGTATAGTGTTACAGCTGTGAATTTTATTAAGCTGTTTATTTCAAATAGTTTACATATTTAATGATATTTATATCATTCATACAAATAAACAGGAGATAAGACAGGACCACCAGCTCACATGTCCTAATTTTACCCATGTATTTACCTACATACCTACATAATGTACTTACTGGTCAATCAACAGAGTCAACCCTGTATATAAAGGGCACTGATGGGAACCTGAAAATGTGGTCTTTATGAGCAGTTATCCTTTATATACAGGTCAAACTTATATGCACTGTTCATTGTACAGGAAAATAAAACGGTATTTTATAGACAGTGGTTGCTACAAAAATGTATGTCAGGTGTCTTTATAAGGCAGGTAATACTATATTTGTACTTTGTACAGTACTGCTGTCCATGTTTATCGTTATCCCTTTTTTGTGTAGGTGTGAAATTCAAACATGACAAATGTGATTGTACCATCTTCCTGATTTTTCTTCTTCTAAACTTTCAAGAGATCCTGATTACTTGGCAAACCAATCAAAAAAAAGTATGACATGACAGTAACATGTATTAAGCTGAGAGTAATAGAATGTTAGAAGACAATAAATAATTACTTTTTGATAGTGAAGGAATTTAATCTAAAATGATATGATCAGAATTCAACTTTCCAATTCTAATGGCCTTGATAATGAATTTGAAATGTTGGTTTGTTTAAAAACTAAAATGTCACGTTTAAAATTAGAACTTAATTAATTGCAACAAAAAAGTACTGTTAAGCATGATATATTATAATTACATTATGTGTTCATTTCATTAAGAAAGCCCATGTGATTGGTCAAAAGGCTGACACATGACTTCGAAATTGAAAATCCATCAGTCAATGATAAATTACAGCACACAACCATTCAACCACGCCCACCTACGGCAACTATTTTCGAACATCATTAAAACTAATTACTACTCACAAAAACAAAAACTGAAAATGTGGAATATTACAAAAGAGCAGATCAAGATGAGACAAGAACAATGAGAGTGCCATTTTACACTACATGTACATGTATTACATAAAGATTTGAAATGATATTGCACCAGTGCAAATATCAGGGGCTATTGCTCGCTAATTAAAATTTGGCTACATTCTACCTAAATTCATACTGCTTTACAATAAATTTAATTACACGACTGCAGAAATAACGTGAATGGAATTTTTAAATACTGGGTATTGCATACATATTACAATAGCACTATGGCTGTTAATTGCTACATCACATGTACATTGTCATTTTCATTTGGAAAATATATTAACCAGGTCGAATAAAGCTAACACACCAAAATTAATTCATTGTAACATGATGAAACATGAGATACATTATAAGGTAAAAAGATTCATGATAAATCAAAAGGAAAATATTTCACAAAATATTGTCACATTTAATAAGGCCATACCAAATTAATTTGATAGTTATTCTAATTGCTCTGTCCTAAAAATTTATATTTGGTAAGAAAACCATATTCCCTAACCCATATTTTTCAGCTGTTCATCAATTATTTGTATACACATGTACATAAAATTAATTCAATTAATTAAAACATCACTCTCAACTCAAGTTTTGTACACCAAAAAAATGTATTTTGGTATGAACTGTATATTTTTATTTTTATTTTTCAAACAAATTATATCACCTTATGGCTTATTTTATAGGACAGGTTCAATCACTGATGTCACATTTTTCATCATCATAGTGTATTACAGATCTATAATTTGATGAGCAGACAAAAATATGGTTTGGGAATATGATTTTGAAAATTATTTTCTCACCAACTAAATTCTAGGACAGAATATGATGAAGTTTTAATACAATGTACAATTGCCAAATATCTGAAGCAACATGTATCCCTCCAATTGAATTGGAGGGATACATGTTGCTTCAGATACTGTGCATGTATTTTGTACTACATACATTGAGTTGCTTCACAGCATATATACATTTTGTATCAAGATATTCCAATTCCTTATCTATAAGGTTTGTTTCCATGGAAATGAAAAAGGTGTTCCAAATAGACAATAATCTTAATCAAAGCTATAAGATAGAAACATAAACATTGAAATGTGATTCTGGTCTTTATCATCAATATCAAACCCCTAGAGAAAATTGTTGCATCTGTTATCATGATTATAGGTGTCTGATAATAATTCCCCTGAATAATCTATCATGCCTTCTCTTATCCCAAGGGTTATTCAAATGGTACATGAACCTAAATTTTCAACATTGGGCATCATTCACTAAAATTTCTACCAATTTTTGTTGTACATTTTAATTAGTAGATTAACTGATATGAAAATGACTGATAAATACATTTTGTAGCCCTACATTGTAGATTATTTGTTAATTAAATTACCTCTAGTTAGACTGCTTAATATACAATACTTTGGGGGTTATCACACAGATTTTTTAATACAGGTTGTGTTTTTTTCACACAAAAATTTCAAAGTATACAACCACTGGAAACATATGTATAGGATATTTAGGATAAAGTTTATTTCTTTTAAAAGCATACAGAAACAAATTTGTGGCAAAAGTTGATTTTATACATTCATATTATAATTTTACACTGTTCAATGTAATTTGGTAGCAAGTTGACTAGTATCTTGTAATTTGATAGAAGATATAAAGAAATTTACATAATTTTAAAACTGTTCTTTTATCCTTCCTTTTCAAGTATATCAAAACAATCTGATATAACAAAATTAAATTACAGAAAAAAAGCTTTCCCTCTCCTTCATTTTTATAAAAGACAAAAATATGATCTTGTCCATGATTTTCTTTAATCTGTTGGATCAAGTTGGAGCAGTTATTAAGCACCTGTGTGGGGGGTTTCCATTTCTAAAAAGACTTTGTCAGGTATGCAATCAAATTGAAGATGAACACCATTTTCTTTTCGATTGTGATAAAAATCTTGATCTAAGAAATAAATATCTTCCACTTATATTCCAAAATAGGTCTAATATTGGAAAAGGTGAAAAAATTAAATCTTTGTCCATCATCACTGGGGCAAGTAGGAAAAATTGGTTCCTTCATTAAACAGTCTCTTGAACTGAGGACAGGGAACTCATAATACATTGTGCATGTGTTATACTTATTTTTTTCTTAGTTGTGAGATATTTTTGTCTTTGTTTTGTCACAAATCTGTTTTATGATTTAAATGACAATAAATAAAAATATTGAATATGTACAATATATTATACCAACTAACCAAGACAAGAGTGGCAAGACAAAATACAATGCAAATTATTAATTAATGAGAATACTTTACTGGCATAATATGATAATAATTAATAGGCTATTTTTAATAACTCAACATTATCTACTGTCATCCACTAAAAAATAAAATTATGAATGTGTTTTTATATATAATAAATCATAAATGAAAGAAGAAAATATTGTTTTGCTCTATTTTTTTTTTATAGTTTTGGGGTAAAAATGAAGATAATACTGTTGAATTACTTTAAATTTAAATTTCAATAATTAATTCAATTTTGGATTATAATTTATAATTTGTTTTCTAGCATACACCCTATATTTTCTCTATTCCATTAGCGCTATATTCCTTCCAAGTTCTAACTCACCTGTGCAACATAAACAAAGCCGTGCTTTTCAGCAATATTTTTTGCTGCTATTTCACCCCCTGTCAAGTGCACTGCCCATTGATCGTTATAATGTCGTATCCCACAAGAAACTTTCAACAGAATTATTCCAAATATTAATGTGGCGCCATGCATTTTCGAGGCAAACAAAACTTCCCGGTTGCCAATTGTCAAAATTCGAAATCAATCAAGATTTCTGAAAGAATCACTGGAATGGTCAGAGAACGGGTCACTAGAAATTTAAAATTATTAATAAAAGCCGGCACTGAAGTAACGGACCCATTCCTGTCTAAATGGAAAATTCAACCGTATTCCATGTTTTCAGTATCAGTTGTTTATCATATCAATATTTGTTTTCCTTCGAGGGATCATGTGTTTTGCAGTGGTGATCATTCAAGATAATGCATATTGACGTTTGTTTGGCCTGCAGGTGGCGTATTAACGGACAGGAAATGACGATATTTTAGGGATCATATATTGTAAAAGAATCGTTTGAACTGGAATTTCAAAAATACAAAGAGGTATCACATGAATTTACCAAACTTTCACTAAGGTATTATACTTATTTTTTCAACGTTAACAAACTGATATATGTATCTTAGATGCATACACATTTAAATAACTGTAATATATTCTTAATTTGAGACGCCCCCTTCTCAAAGATCTAATTGAATACCACACATATATTTACATTGATGTAGCGCAAGCACGCAAAGACAGAACCTCGGAGTGTAATTATTACTAATAAAACTTTGCATGCACCTTCAAGCGAACAGTTTTGAAATAGCTTTCCAATCATATATGCATGTCTTTACTGATCTTTTGCAAAGCAAAATTGAATATATGATGTTTTTCTGTATTCTGTATTCTTCGTGTCATAGACACTGGATTGTCTCTCTTGTAATTTAGTATCGTCTACGCGCATGTACAATTCAGTTTACACTCGGTACTATCAACACACTTGTACTTTTGATAGGTGGACACTGATATAAAAATAAAATAAAATAAATAAAATAATTACTGTAGAAAATAATAAATAAATTATAAATCGAAGCGTTTGGTTTCCTGTATATACTCTGTTAGAAGTCTAATCCGTTCCGTTTCCGTTATTGAAATTTCTTCATCTGCTCCTACTGTGATGAGCACCTCCAGACTGATGGTAAAGCCTCCATTCATTAACAGTTTATTTGTGTAAGAATACTTGGGCTTTGAAAAAAGCTAAATCGTGTTGTTGCACAAAAGACATAAAACTGTGAGAAAAACTGAAAACATATTGCCAGGAGAGTGCCCAAAAATGTACACAACACATGGCATCTTTGGCTCAGATGCACATCAAAACCCAAAGAAAAAATCTGGTCATTTGTCAAAGGCAAAATACATGAATAATCTAGAGTATACTCTCGACGTAATACTGGTGACACCATTCTCCTTGGGTTTTCGGCAGAGGCCAAGGTAGATATACTTTCATCAATTCGTATCAGTCTTTACTAAAGAGATCACAAACAGTATCCAAGACAACGACATCAGTCCCTACTTACGTATTGACCCCATCAGGGTGTCTGTTCATAGAGTAAACAGTTAAATCTCACACAAGACTACCTAACCAGACATGTCTTCTCATTGAATCATCAAAAGAAATTGCCCCGTTGCTTACATTGATCTACCATGCAGTCAGGCTTTGACCAAGGGCGAGTCCATAGCACACGTTATATTCATCTTTGAAAAGGAAGACAAAGGGGTAGCTGCGAGCTAATGTCCTGTATCATTGACATCGACATGTTCAACGAGAATTGAGCAGACTCTCCATTCAAACATCATGGACCACTTTATGACATATCAAATCATTTTGTGTTATGCATGATTATGTATTCGATGTTTTTGTATAAAATGGTCAATCGATTTGAAAAAAAAAACACACTAGAATTTGTGTTATAATTGTTCAAAGAATATCGACTTTAAATTAAACGTTGCAGTTGGGTTTAACGAGAGACGTACTAACAAGAGACCAGCAACTTCTCAGAATCTCGGTAACTCTTCGAAATCTTGCAGCCATTTATTTTAATTGTAAACAAAAACTAATCCAACCTTAATATCTAATTGTATCATTGAAGATAATTGCGGATGCGTATTTGGATAGGCTGTGCCTGGTGTGACATCCCTTTGAATACAGCAAATAATTTGGAATTTGTTCAATAAAATAGTTGAATTGGACATTGGACCATTGAAGATCGTGCATTATACTAAAACATTTCTTTTTTTTATACCCTATTCATTTATTATTCTTATTTCAATATATTTTATTAATCTTTAAAAAAAAAAAAGAAAAAAAAAAGAAAGAAAAAAAAAAGAAAACGTTCGCTGGGGCATCAAGTGTCTTTGTACTTGTATAATTTATTAGAACATAAAATATTGTTAGTTATTTAAACAATATTTATTTTGTAAATTAACTTATTACGAACTTACATGAATGTGATTCGGAAACAAGTAACATGTTAAATCCGTTTCACTTTTCCTGTAAACCAACATATAACTATATCTGTAAAGGGGTGTTTTGAAGAAAAAAAAAGTGGAAACCAGTGTCACAGTTCAAATGTAAAATTTTGCATATTTTTTGTTGCTTACCAGAACGGCATGAAATGTGCTCTATGTCATTAAAATGAGTCATCTTTAATAAATTGAAGCATTTTACTGAATTTCCTGGTGAATTGTGATACTTGAGTCAAAAATATATTCATTCTTTACGTGAACGGTAGTTAAAATATTTACACTTTTATATTAAATTTTGGTTTAGTATGGATCAAAAGCTGATTTTAATGCATTTCATTTGATTTCGAAATCTCTATAGACATTTATTTTGATTTTTTAATTTTTTTTGTTTATTTTGTGGGACATTTTCAACTACTTTTAGTTTATTTGGAAAAATAATTATGTAAAATCCACTTAGACTTCTGCATTATGATTGTCACTTCTTTGTATAAAGTATATGTTATCTGGACATTCTGCTGCACAGGTAATAAAGCATTTATGAAAGTTTATCGCGGTGGTGTTATTGGACCTAAAATCCTAAATTTTGAGAGAAGTCACAGCCTGTCTCCGGACCTGGGCTCCAAAGAAGTTTTGCAAAATTTCTGTTGGAGGCCCTGCTTGGAGCAAACCTAGATAAAAGTAAAAACTTAAATATCAAATTTATTGCACGTGACGCGTTTCTGGAAAAACCGCCCAAAATCGAAAGATTGGAAAGCCAAATAATTTAAAGTGTTTGAGAGCAATAAAATCAATAGGCCTAAACAGAATAGTCAAAATCGGATAAGGTCACCAATTGATGCCTGAGGGAGGAGAATCTTAATTTTCATTATTTTAATTAACAAAAAAAGAAAACGAAAAAAAAACATAAGTTTGGAACTGTGAATTTCAATAATAAATATATCTTATGAACCATGTCACTGCAGAAACATTGGATACTTGGTGAATGATACTCTCGGGGACTATATAATATATATAGTCCACCAGCAGAGGTATCGACCCATTGATAGTAATGAAATCGTAGATATGAATGTTATTCCACATGACACGTTCCTGGAACAACTTTATCGGGTAGGCCTATGCTCAAAATTCGAAAGATTTGAAAGCCAATGGGTTGATATCTGACCCCGTTTCAAGCAGATGATTGGCCAGCCGAACGAGAAGAAATAAAAATGACCGTTCATGCCTAATGTTGTTTATAGTCGCGTCGGTTCTTAACAAAATAAATTTAGTCCATAACGCATGACAGGTGCTTGTTTACAGACGAAACTTCCTGTAGCAAAGAATACGCCTTGACTTATAGTAAGTTAGCTAAATTTGAAGAACTTCAAAAGGATGCATTATTAAAATGTAAGATACATGTACAAGAGAACTAACCCCAAGCCGGAAAGAATTGACATAGCAAATTACGATACTGATAGAACAGTAAACATCGTGTGAACTAGCGACACAACAGCTACACCTGTACACTGCACTGTCACTGGGCCGTGCAGTACAGACTACAGTACAGGTGTGAGACGATTTTTTTCAACTAAAAGTAAAGTTACTAAAAGTATATTACTCAGTCATCAACAATGTCTATCACGAGCTTTCTATGAACAAAAAACCGACCGCCTGATCGTTCCTGTTTTTATTTTTCTTGAACTAAAACCTATCCCATCCACAGGCACTTGTTTCTATCAATCCCCAATGGGGAACTCTTCCTCCCTCTTACTATTACAAGGTGCTCAGCTATTTATTTGAAGAAAAAAATGGACACCTTCGCTTCACGCTATTTTATGGTATTATTTATGCTTAAAATACACCCTACCTTATAGCAGTCGCTCCTAAATACATTTATCTTCATCAATATCCACAATTTTCATACCCTTCATGGTGCCCTGTGACATACCTAACGATTTAAAATACACAAATGTGAACTCTTCACGACTAGACAAATCTCACCATATTAACTTCCGGTTCAGGTCAGAATGAATATATGTAAATAAAATAAAATGCATCTAAATTTTTGTTATTGTGTATTTGATCATTTATGTATTTTTCTTGAATGGATACTACAAGTCATTACAAACCACACTTCTTGTTAAATAAAATTTAATGGAAATTTGACTTACTTTCGCTTTCGCTTTCGATTCTACACATAACCAATCGCATTTGAAGCTTCAAATTTACCGCTCGCTCGATTTAACCGGAAGTTAATATGGTGAGATTTGTCTAGTCGTGAAGAAGTCACATTTGTGTATTTCAAATCGTTATGTATGTCATAGGGCACCATGAAGGGTATGAAAATTGTGGATATTGATGAAGATAAATGTATTTAGGAGCGACTGCTATAAGGTAGGGTGTATTTTAAGCGTAAATAATACCATAAAATAGGGTGAAGCAAAGGTGTCCATTTTTTTCAAAATAAATAGCTGAGCACCTTGTAATAGTAAGAGGGAGGAAGAGTTCCCCATTGATAGAAACAAGTGCCTGTGATCCCATCCCTTTAAATTTCTTCACACTGTTCAAAAGATCAATGAACCATAAAATTAAACCAAACTTTTAGCACAAGAAGATTTTGCATTTTGTTTAAATATATGTATACCATGAATTATCAAAAGGGGCCTGTGTGGCTCAATGAGTTAGGTCACTGGATCTAACAACTCATACAAGCCTATCACCACAGTGATTCAACTAGCGCTCGTCACTTTCGTCATTGACGATTGGTTTTCGAAAGTGACGAGTGTTTCCCGTACCCAATTCGCCACTTGAATTTTCAAAAAATCATAGAAAAATGTTTGTAAAAATCCATTTTTCTTCTTCATTTGCTGATTAAAACTAATTAGTCACTACAATGACAATTTTATGACATGTCACAAGCCAATCAACGGATTATAGACTTTTTGTTTCGATTGCGTAATCTTCAATCTCACCTGGCTTGATTTATCTGGTTAAAGATAATGATCCCGACAAAGAATTCAATCAACGATAATGATTTTTTTTTTATAGTTATGGCATGTACTCAAAATGCCACAGTATGTATTGAAAGTGGACATATTTTTGTAATCGTCATTCATTGCACGATTCGTCACAATGTCCGGAATAACAGAGAGAAAAAAAAGCCCGGCATAATGAACTATTGTTGCCACGTTTCATTTATGAAAATGTCAGTATCATGTTTATTGAAATCTATCATATCCATTAAGTATTTTGAAAGTGATTCTCTCGAAAAGTTATAAAACTTTAAAATAAAAATGGCACCATCAAAAATGCAGGAGTACGCATCCACCAAATCTACTTTTAAGCAAACAAACTTTTGATGTATTTATTCCCATTTCTGTGACATGAAATCTTAGTTCTCGTACATGTATATTTAATATGTTCATTTATATGCAACGGTTGGTCATTCAATTCGTTGAAATACACTGCACAAGGACCCATCAGATTTTTATTGATCTGCATCCCGGTATTAACAATTGCGTTCTATTTATAGAACTATTTACAAACAGACACGTGTCTGCAATAAAAAAAAAATAACTACAGTATTTTTATTCCAATTGCTGCAATTTGATTATGAGGTCTGAGAAATAATAATTTATTTCACAACTTTCTCCAGTTTTTGACGTTTGTTCTATATTTTATTACTAGTTGGACCATTGGGCAAATTGGCAGAGGCATATTTTTTTCTGCTGAAGACCACAAATATGAGTTATTACAATTGTGGTATTAGACCAAAACACAGTAACATTTCAAAAAGGATGGGGGAGGGGGTTATTACAATTTGTGTGGTACTTATTAGACCAAAGCACAGTAATATTTAAAAAAAAAAAAAAAGGGGGAGGGGGTATTACAACCTGTGTGTGTGGTATTAGATCAAAAGTAAATTATTATAAGATTAAGCTCAATATATTCTTGTCTATTCATATTTAGAAAAAAAAATTCTGCTCCGCGAAAGTGACTAATGGTCTCAAAATACTGGCTGAATCCCTGCACCAATACGGCGTGGGTTCGCCCCCGGCTTTGTAAATTACAAAATAAAGGACGCACTCGACTAGCAGCCGCAAGTGATAAAGATTATCAGTTGCTTGCCCATGGTCAGTGGTTCTCTCCGGGTACTCTGGTTTCCTCCACCACTAAAACTGGTCGCCATGATATAGCTGAAATATTGTTGAAAGTGGCGCTAAAACACCAAAAATCGAAATCAATCAAATAAAAATATGACATTTACAAAGTCCTTCATCTTTCTGGAAGTTCAGCTCTCTAGTAATTGAAATAAACACAGTACAGGTGTAAAATCAAGAAACAATTCTTGAAGATAATAATGAAGTACTTAAAAACATATAATAACAACAGGGTTCACTCTGTCTGGGCTTCGCCAATGTCACCAATTGCCTCATCAGGTTTTTTCAGGTCATCTTTTCAATTGCAACACAATTTTCGTTTGCATTTACACTCATAATCGCTGAACTACAACAGGTAAAATTTACAGGCAAACAAGACCAGTATAAGTGATTATAATCTCTTAATGACCATTGCCCAGGAGTTGTGGATTGTAATTATGTTGGAATAAAATTTACCGTTTTAGCAAAAAATACATAGTTCACTGTGAATTTGACATTTGACCTAAATAAAAATTGGTAATCTAAAGCATTTTCATGAATTTAATATGCATTGAAATTTGTGTTTCTGCTCTAAAATGGAAATAAAGGTCTTTTACCTTCTTAAAAAAAGAAAGAAAATTATATGGTCAATTTCTAATTACAAAAAAAAAACACCTCAAGTTGTTTCCCTTAGATTTATATCTGAAAACAGGCTTTCTCAATTTTAAGGTGTTCCATCAATTTCAATTTATTTAACCCAAAATATCAACCATATAGAGATTTTCAGAAATGTTATTAAATAAATTATTGATTCAATAGATTCTGAAAATATTAAAAATAATAACAGAAAAAGTTTCAATATATATTCATTCACAGATCATGGAAAATGCTGTGAATGTAAAATTAATAGCTGAGAATATCACTAAAAAAACAAAAGTAATTGATTTAAATGAGCCGTCACAATACTGATATTGTTTTTGTTTTACATTATCAGGGCTTTCAATAAGTTTTGAAGTAGCAGGCTATTTCCAAAAAGTAGGTGGAGAAATGTGCCGACATTTTTACTTAAAATATTTCACGAGTTGCTGTATAAAGTACCATGATATAGCTGTTAATCTGTGATTGATTTGAACAAAATTTGATGCAAATTATGGATCAATTTATACCAGTATTGTCCACAACACTGATATAACTAAATTTTTTTCAAAATATCTGTATAGAATATTGGATACAGCCATACTGGTTTATTTTTACCTTTTATCCGAAATTTTTAATTATTCGATATTGTAAGTGTAAATAAGGTGCATATAGGGCAACTCTAATAGAATTAGAATTA
>MJUT01062886.1:644723-657029 GCA_002080005.1 Gigantidas platifrons
TTCCCAAGTCATCATCTGGAAACCAAATATTTAGCAATTTTGAGGTATAAAAAGGGGCACAACTCTAGTAAAAATAGTCGAAAAATTGTCATTATCGAACTTGACCTAGATATTCATAAGATACACTTACATACCAAACCTAGCTTCAATCTGACTTTTCATTCACAAGTTATCATCTGGGGGGGGAAACCAAAAAGCACACGGACGGACGGACGATACCCATTTCTATAGTCCCCTTCGACGAAGCGTCGGGGGACAAAAACGTGTATTAAACAGTAGCTGTTATTCCAGGAAGCAAAAGAAATATACAAATAAAGCGCCGTAAATATAGATTTATTATCGAAACACGACAACAATATTGACATGATTAAAATAAAATTTCATTTTTTCCCCAACAAAATAGCCGGCGGTCTTTCTCTAAATAAACGGCGAAAATCGCCGGCTACCGGCTTCTATTGAAAGCCCTGCATTATATGCCCAAACATGACTAGATTTTGAGGTGTCGTATTTAAAAGCAAGTGTAGGTAGACCAGAAATAATATTCACAATGAAGATCAGAAAACCATCACATTTTATCCCCATAAGCACGCAATAGGCCACGTGGTATTTTGTTCACAACAGTAAACGAGGCAATTTGCGATCAGTATGGTAGTTATATTTTACAGCTACTTACTTGTACAATCAGCGAACGTGTCTATGACCACTGAAGTTTGTGAGGTTGATTTCCACCCATGCTTCACATGATAAAGTTAGTAGTATTAAAATTGTATGTAAATTGTTCTCTCATGATATTGCTTGCTTGGCATAATTTAACAATAATCACCCAAATTTGTAGAATAGTAAAGGGAAAATGAGCAGAATAACAAACCTCCACTTAAAGGCTAGGTATGTCGCTGTGGTGGTATACAAAAATCTAGAGGAACTGGCACCTTTTATATTACACTAGAAAATGTGTACCATTCTGATATTTTTCATTGTTTTCGACAATGGTGTTGTAATTATGTATTCTGATTGTCCTTTGTTTAATTTTTTTAGCTTTCAATTGTATTCAACTCAATTAAGGGTGGAAAAATATCAGTATTAATTAAATAGATAGGAAATTTGATGTCTCAAAAATATTTTTAGGAAGTACATATAGATTGCATTTTTGGCTTTCAGTATATAATACAAAAAAAAATGTATTCAGTTTGGTATGTCATTAAACTCATTTTGGAAATGTCACATGATAAAATCTCAGGTAAAATAAGCAAAATAGGTCAACTATTCATGTGAAAAGACCCCCATAGCATCAATGGAACTTAAGGAATGTAATTCAACATTTTATTTTGACATTGGTTTATATTAATAATTTTATTTTGCTGCTGTTCATTTCAATACATAGTTATTTAATATGTAACACAAACGTTTTTAGTCAGTTTGTGTTCGATCGTGTGAAAAGATCCAATTATTATACTATGGGTAGATTTACATATTTTATTATGTTATTATATTATGTATTAAAATGTTCAATAGATCACATATCATCATACAAAATAGAGTTGAATGAACTGGTCGTTGTTGCCGACTTACTGCTTGAAAGACCTCGTCGGATTGCATATACATGTATATACATAAATTGAAAGTTCAGAATGGGAAAATTGAAATCAGCACTTTAGTCAGTGGTAAAATTTAATTTTTTAATCTGCCCTCCGTCTCATGTATGTTTTACATGATGGTAAAATATATTTTGAAATAGAATGAAAAGGTACTTGAAATGTAAGTTTACATTCCTAAAACTTGTTTTTAAAACAATTTCAAGATAAATTTTCACATTTACAGAGAAGGTGACAGAGATATAAATGTAAATCATTGTTATACATGTTATGTACACTAGTAGTATTTTATTGTGTTTAAAAAAGAATTGCAATAGAAGAAAGATTGGTCCAAATAGGTATCATACACCTGTGGTATCATAGGGTCAGACTATACTTCTTTTACCATAAATTTATAAATGTCTCGACCATCATTGTATAAACATTTTTGTATTTTCAGTAATCACTGGAAAATACATATTAATTTACAAGTACACCAAAATGTATATATGTAATCATGTGGTTAGTACAAAAAAAGTTGACAATTTTTTTTAAATCTCACTAATCACCAAAGAATGATATCAAGGAATCCAAATTTTGCTGATTGATATATTATTGTTTAACATAGTTATGTGTACGCATATACAAAACATGTATATTGCAATTGAGGGTTTGAACCCATTAATGGTCATGGTCACATTATACAAACCTGTAATAAAAGGTAATATGTACGGTACATGTAATATTAGGAATTTATTGATAAAATTGCAGATCATTGGTGTATACATTTATATTGACATTGGGAGGGGGGGGGGTGTCTGTTCTATCTGAACTCATTAATGCCCAATGGTCATCATGATCCCCTTATACAAACATGTATTAAAAGCTACTATGTACATATAATAAGGAATTTATTGATAAAGTTTGAAGATCGCAGGTAATTTAACACTACAAGATAATTAAAATGGTTGTAAACCTAACACCTAATCCTTGTTGTTTTAAATAATAAAATATAGTGAAATATTGTTAAATGAAAGATTACTTTGTGACAAGACATACATTTGTATATATAAGTAAGTCAGATTTGTTGAACCATACTGCCAATAACAATATGGTCCTTCACAGCATATTGTTGATAGTATTTCACATGACTGCCTCTATATGTGAACTTTGTTTAGTTGGATAAAATTGTCATTCATACAAATGTAGGTAGTTTTATTGTTGTTTTTTTTTTGTTTTTTTTTTTACCATTAGATGAAATTTGACACATTTTTCAGATTTAATCAAGATTTCATGCACTGCACTAAATGTAAAATTTAATACATACACAGAGTGCAAGGATACGTGTAGCAGTTTTAATTTTATGAGATAAGAAGATATTTCTGAAAATTTTGGTTAATCCAACTTATGTAAAAAAAAAAATCTAAAATTTGAAAACTTTGGCGAGTACCAACTGAAAATGGTGCAAGGATATCTCTGCAATGTATGTGAAACATATTTTAATGCTATGATTGCAGGAATTTATTTTCTACAAATGGTCATCCAAAAAGATTCTTCGTTTGGTTTTAAGGGCCCTGGTGGCTCAATATGAGTTAGGTAGTTGGATTACCTAACAACTCGTACAAGCCTAGCACCAATACGACGTGGGTTCGCGCCCAACTTTGTAAATTACAAAAAAGGGTGCACTCGACTCGCAAACGCAAGCTGAAATATTGCTGAAAGTGGCATTAGACACAATAAATCAATCAATCACTCAATCGATTAGTTTTGGTCCAACACTTATGATTTCAGGTGAGAGGTATACGTAGTTGTTCTTTTCAGTGATTTCAGGTGAGAGGTATATATGTAGTTGTTCATTTCAGTGATTTCAGGTGAGAGGTATATATGTAGTTGTTCATTTCAGTGATATCAGGTGAGAGGTATATATATGTAGTTGTTCATTTCAGTGATTTCAGGTGAGAGGTATATATATGTAGTTGTTCATTTCAGTGATTTCAGGTGAGAGGTATATGTAGTTGTTCATTTCAGTGATTTCAGGTGAGAGGTATATATATGTAGTTGTTCATTTCAGTGATTTCAGGTGAGAGGTATATATGTAGTTGTTCATTTCAGTGATTTCAGGTGAGAGGTATATGTAGTTGTTCATTTTGTTGATATTTATTGAATTGTTGACCATCCTGTGCACTGTTTAAACTTTCTTTTCTTAATTGATTGAACTTTGAAGCTAAAACTGTATATACTTAAAAGATTATTTAAAAAAGTTTATGGTTTTTGTGTGTATCAAAGATACAAGATGGCTTCATGCCATCTGACAGGGAATAATTCCAATGGGAAGGTTGTTATTGAGGGAAAATGTTTTAAATGTTCTCTTTTCTCTAACCAATGAAATGGAAGCAATTGAATGCAAACTAGTGGAAATGTTCCTTCTGGACTTTTTCGCCTTTGTGCAGCTGGTGATTGCAAATCCATTCAATTAGATGCCACTACAGGATAATGTATCAGGTTACATATATATGTATATGCATGTAAACTGGAGGAGCAATTCAGACTCACGTGAGCCTCTGGTTTGTATTGATTGCAGACTGATACTGTCTGTACTGTAGATTTAATTTTCAAGTTTATTGAAATACTGATATGTTTAACTTAACTGTATGTAACTTTAACCTAACTGTAGGTTTTAAATACAGTCTTAATGAACTTGATCTGTTTTCATCAGCCAAAGATGCATGATTCCAATTTCCAGGGAATCCTTTTACAAATTAATTTTGTAGAATTTGCAATGGAATACAAAAGCATGTTTACGTGTTAAAAGAATTCTATTAATGAATTCTGTGATTGTATAGATGGAATCTGATTTCTATTTTCATCAGTATTGTAGATGTAATATTGATTTTACAGCTTTAAAGGAGGTTTATTTATTGGCATGTTTTGGTACCTCAATTATACTTAAAAGATGGAAACAACAAACTTCAGGGAGAATTACTTGAGCAGGTCATAAATTGTTTTATCATTATTGACTGACACCTTCTGCTTCTGCTTCTGCCTCTTAATGGCCACCACCAACAAGTTGATTGTTCTGCCATGTGGAGTACGCATGTAGTACAGAAACTTTTTAAAAGCTGACTGAGTTATCAACAAAATATACAGTTAAAATACTAGTCTATGTACAGTTAATGTGGAAGTCCGGATACTTGAGCCTTGAAGGCATCAAGCGTTTTGGCTGACACAATATCCGGTGGTAGAGAGTTCCAGTCCCTGATTGTTCTAGGGAAATAGGAGAATTTCCTATAGTCGCTTCTGCTAGATGGAATTTGGAAAGATAGATTGTGCATGTTCCTTGTTGATCTTAATGGTGGTACTAGTCTATCCCTCTTGTCCAGTGTGACCTTATCGTTGACTATTTTATACAACATCCCCAGTCTTGCACATTTCCTCCTGTCTTGGAGTGATTTCCACTCTAGTGTTGCCAGCATGTTATCTACACTAGAGCGGTTGCCAAAGCGATTACTAACATATCTTGCTCCTCTGCATTGGACCATCTCAAGTTGTTGAATGTCCTTTTGATGATATGGGTCCCAAACTGTGGAGGCATATTCTAGTGTCGGTCTTACTAAGGTTTTATATGCATTCTCCTTAACTGACGTGGAACCAAAGTTCAGGTTACGTCGTAGGAATCCCAATGTTCTATTCGCCTTTCCACAGATGTTGTTGATGTGGTCACTCCAACGCAGGTCAGATGTAATTTGACAGCCAAGATATTTAGCATTATTGACTGATTCCAGTATGTTTCCATGGAGGTTATATTGGTATTTCACAGGGTTTGCTTTCTTGCTGATTGTTAATATGTTGCATTTCCCTGGATGGAACTCTATTTTCTATTTTTTTTTTCCATATGCCTAGTTTGTCAAGGTCTGACTGGAGTGTCTGTGCATCGGTATCAGATGAAATTGTCAAGTAGACAATGGTATCATCAGCGAAGAGCCTAATGGTTGATGATAGTCCTTGTGGCATATCATTAATGTAAAACAGGAAGAGGCTGGGTCCCAGAACTGATCCCTGGGGTAAACCAGATTCAATGCTAATGAAGTTTGATGTTTCACCGTCCACTACCACAGCTTGGCATCTATCATCCATACTTGTGGTTAACTGGGGCTGTCATGGCCGTGGTCATATGGCAGTTGCAATTAGTGCCTATCACCAGTGTTATTCACCACTAACGTTCTGGATTCAAATCCCGTTCAAGGTGAGGTGTACTCGATACAACATTATGTGATAAAGTTTGTCAGTGTCTTACAGCAAGCTGGTGGTTTTCTCCAGGTACTCTGGTTTCCTCTGCCAATAAAGATGCATGACCGCCACAATATAGCTGAAATATTGTTGAAAGTGGCATTAAATACCATACATCCCCCCTCATTGGAAAAATATAAATCGACATAACAGAAATTAAATTTTATTGAACATAGAAAATAGGAATGTTTTAAATTTTATGGAACACTTTTGTCTTTACTGACTTGAAATTGATTAAGAGGTAAAAAAAAAAAAGTAGTTGAAATTTAAGAACTATATAGACTTCAGTTGTTCTATTGCCCACCAATAAATAATTATTGATTGTTTGGAAGTGGTTGTCATTTATGACCAGCTGTTGCCAGGCAATTTTTTTCTGATCATATATCCTCTTTTTTTTACCACTGGTAATCTAAATCCAAAATGTTCATTTTTTTACCTACTTGATTTACATTTTGTATTGATTTTAAACTTGTTATTGTTTTGAATATAAAATAAAAAATATAACTGAAAAAAATATTGCTCTTGTTCTTGTTTTGAATAGATCTATAAAATAAAAAATATTTGTACTGAAAACAAATATTGCTCTTGTTTTGAATATATAATTAAAAAAAATGTAACTGAAAAAAAAATTTTGCTCATGTTTTTGTTTTGATAAAATTTTTGATAAAAAATGAAAAAATTTTGAAAAAACTATTGTTCACTTGATGTTGAATAACAACCAACAAATAAGTTAAATAACTATATAAGACATGAATATATACTACCATTAATCATTTTTTTAAATATAAAATATACAATGTATTAAAGTTATAATAATTAGTAAACATAACACTATTACACACAAATAATCATAAGTCACACAAGAGGTCGTATATTATATTGTTAAGTTCATTCAACCCCAGGGCTTTTTACTATGAATATTAATCCCATATACAAATAAAACAAAAATAATATTACAATCATGGATTAAAAGTCTGGGGGACAATTCAGCTTCAGTAATGAAGCATAAAACAGCAGGTACCTTCCAGGTGTATCTACAGTACAGGTATTGCATCATATACCTAGTTATAGTCAGGTGGTATTATATTATGGTCAGTAATTACCTGTCTGATGGCCCTGGGGCCCCCAGGACATTATCACTCAATGTGCCATTAAAACATTCCTTCCTTAATGTTTTGTGTTTTTTTTCTCATGGAAGGTTACTATTATTAAGGAAATTTATGTGTTCTATTTTTAATTTCTGAATGGGTAAGATTAATCTTTAGTTTTTGTTTTTGTTTTTTTTTTCTCGAAAAATTACAGTATATGAATGCATTTGCACTGGTATGATATATAATCAATGTACATATGTGCAAGTAATAGTATACACATGTGTATGTAAAAAGAGGAGGTTCTTATAAACAAAAATTTGAAAATAAGATCATATGAAAATTAAATCCCTGTACATTTGTATCAGGTATCTCTCATAATAAAAATGCAAACATGTGCATGTACTATAAACACTTGATTTCTCACAGAATATATACAAATTTTCAAATGCTTCAAAATATATTTCTATATTTCATTTGTATATTCTATTCAAGTAATTAGTATATACATGGAGCTGTATGATTGATTTTTTACCTGAATATTGCAACATGCAATACCTGTATATTCAAAACATAAAGGAATGTACATGTATATATAATGAAAACACTTAGGAAATATCTATATATAGTTACAAAAAAAGGTTAGACCTTAAAAATATCACTTAAAATGGGAGAAAATTGCTTCCACTATTAAATTTATCACAGTCTTGTAAGAATGATAATACCATCAGTACTACAAATGTAAGTAACATAGTTTTCATGATTTGGTTATAAAATTCTACTAAAAGTCTGATTCATTGTACTTGTTAGGATATATACCTTTATTAGTCATTTGGAAAGTTAAAAGTGTGAAAAGGTAAAAATGCCTGAACTTATATATACAAAGTTTATGTGAACTGATGAGAATAATTGTTTTTCTTTATCACTACTGGTATGTGTAATATTGTTTTGAATAATTCAATATTAAAGTATTGTAGTTCTACTTTTGTCTTAAAAGTATTTCATGAATATATTATTTACATTCTGCTTTAAATATACATTAGTTTTAACAGTGCCAGAAATAAGTTTAAAAGTAAAAAAAAAGAAAGAAAAAGAAAGTTTATGACCTGCACATTTCCACATGAACAATTTTCTATAGTCATTTGATACATTTTGTAAGATACATGTATATCTTCCCAAGGTTCAAATTATCCGATCATGTTGAACTTTAACCAATACATTTTATGTACATGTATGTGTACATGTACCTGGTAGTACATGTACATGGCTGCTAGAATACATGCCTAACATGGTGTTTCAATTCAACAATAAAAGTCTTACATACTTTATGATCTATTGACAGTCCAAACAGAACTTCCAAGATACAATATAGATACTTTATGTTTAAAATATTGTGTTTGGACAGTCTCAAATTGCAGTAGGGACTGTCGTGGTTTTGATCGTATGGTAGTTGGATTTACAACTGCCTATGTATCACCACTAACGTTGTGAATTTGAATCCTGCAAGGTGTACTCTATACAACGTTATATGATAAAGTTATCCATGACTTTTCAGTGGTTTTCTCCTGGACTTCCAGTTTCCTCCACCAATAAAACTTACCACAAAACCTAATCGCAGTAAAAATGTACACAGGAAATACTGGGAGACAGTTCTTTCCCTGTTATACCAGTATTTCAATGTTCCAGGACATGTATATATCTTAAGTTTAATTTTTGATTTCTATACAATAAAACCTGCACATGCATTTACCTCTATTATGCAGTCACCTGTGTTAAAAGGTCACCAGTGTTAAAAGGTCACCTTTTTCTTGTCCTTTCATAGAAAATTTCATACCAACTGAACCTCTGTTAAGAGGTCACCTGTCTTATAAGGCCACTTTTTCTTTGTCGCAAATATGTCCTCTTAATACAGTTTTGACTATATAGATTTCATATCAATATTAAAAGATTTTTTTCAGCTAATATCTTAACTTATGCTGTATTTAATTTCCTATAAAAAATGTTATGTCTAGAAAATCTGTTAAAATATTGCTTTTTTATATGAAATTATTAATTTCAAAAGTTTTGGCAACAGATGTTTTTGATATAAAATATTTTTCTGCGAAACCAGATCTGTAAATTTACTGTTTGATAGAATTTGTATATAATTGACATAAATGTACATGTAGTACGGTACTACATGTATTTTACTAAATCAAGGCATCTCAAATCTGACCTGATAAGATGGGTGACCTTTGGTGGGAGGGGCATTATAAGAGGAGGAGGAATACCAGGTAGTGTATAAAAAAATTAGAGCTGAGCCTTGTCAGCTGGAACTTGTATACCGGTACATGCCGTTTTCTTGGATAAAGTAAAGTAAAAAGTTGATCCCTTGTAGAAGTGTGTTGCTTACTGTAATTTATCACAGAGAATACTTCTCTGCTTCGAAATAAAATGGCCAATCACAACAACTTGATTTTTGTGGCTCTCCCACGCCATGACCTAGATTTCCAACACCATATATATGCTGTATTCTTATTTGTTCAGTGATCTGAAACATCATCAGTGATGTAATGGATAGCTTGCTTGCCTCGTTTTTGGTAGATTATGGATTAGAGCCCTCAGGTTGGGTCAAATCAAAGACTTTAAAATTGGTATTTGCTGCTCCGCTAAGCATGAAGCATTAATTTAAGGAGTACGAGCAAGGACTGATAGACTCGAAATCAGGATAATGTGTCTGAGTGGGACGACATGTCTATCTGTGTACTGTTGTTCAGTGTACTACATATAACACTGTAAAAATCCAACTAAGCATGTTGGTCTAGTACAAAGCAGACAAACATCATTATTATATGATTGAACTTTGTCTAGTTTCTAATTGGCTGAAATCACCTTGAAAAGTAATGCGTACGTGCAATGTCAACCTCAAATGAGCTAAAATTAGCTCATAGGTACAAATGTAGTGTGGACTGTAATGTCACCCCAATTTGGGCTAAAAATAGAAATATAGATTCCAGAATTCCACGGTCCAATCAAATTTTACGTCTCTCGGCAACATTGGTAATGGTAGACGTTGGGCAGACAGGGGTGTCTGGGGAACAAAGTTGGCGCTGGTTGGTGTTAATTCAAATTTAATTTAATGTCATATAATAAAACAGTTAATGATTTTCGATTTCGGTGAATACAAGGATTGATCAACCCATGCCATGGAACACGATATTCACCTCAGATGCCTCGGTGAATATCCTGTTCCATGGGTTGATCAATCCTTGTATTCACCTCATCGAAAGTCATCAATTGTATATTATCATTTCATTGAATATTAATTGTTGTTGTTTATTTTTTGGCATTAAACAACAACTCGGTCTCTCAAGCATTGATTTGAGGCGAGAGGTGGTTGTACATTTTCTTGATATATGTGGAATTATCATGGATTCATTTCATAATTATACCCCCGCTCTAATGGAGGGGGGTATATACTGTTTTACCTCTGTCCGTCCTTCCGTCCGTCCCAAGATATTTTTCGTAGCATTTTTATCAGCAACTAGTGATGGCAGAAATCTGATATTTGGTCACAAGCTTCATATAGGTATGCCATATTGTGGGAAGCATTTTTGGACCAGTCAGATTCCTACTTCCTGTTTGCCGATTTAGTTGGTTTTTATACACATTATATATGTATCGTAAGTGAGCATTAGCTCACAGTTCATCTTGTTCAACATGTACAGGTTAATCTGTACATCATACAATAACATATACAAATCTAAGAATGTTCATTTGTATAAATACAGGTA
The DNA here is from genome assembly GCA_002080005.1 of Gigantidas platifrons. Lineage (NCBI taxonomy): Eukaryota > Metazoa > Mollusca > Bivalvia > Mytilida > Modiolidae > Gigantidas > Gigantidas platifrons. The sequence goes on from MJUT01062886.1 coordinate 655,443, forward strand.
AGCCATCATGCAATACATGTACAGCTACAAGAAAACATTTTTGAAGTACATGTGTTAATTGTAAAACAAGGTTGTCATGCATGCTATAAAACATTATTACAGACAAATACCGTAGATATTTCGGATTATGACTTCCTGTATGTTTGTGTAGGAAGTAAATATAACAAGAGAGACAAACACATGCAGGGGTGGATCCAGGGGGGGGCACCCTAAAATTGGAAAAAAATATGATTTTTTTGCACAAAATTGTGATTTTTCACACGAAATACCCCAAACAAATTTTTGAATGCACCCCCCCCCCCCCCCCCCTTAACTTGAAATCATGGATCCGCCCCTGACATGTCACTTCATTTTATTTAATGCTTCATATATATATAGGACAAATAAATCATCTAAGAATATGAATATGAAGTCAATCAATTAATGTGGGCATGCATGGCAGATGAAAATAGTGTATAAAATGTGTGTGTGACTGTGTACAGAGAAAATCAACTTTTTGTCCTCTGCTAATGAAATTTACACACCACAATGTAGTTGAAGAATTGTTGAAAGAGGCACTAAAAACACATAATGATAAACCCTACTCTAATTATTGGTACATAGGCCAATGATTATTTGTGTTAAAACTTAAATATACATGTATTGGTGAAATACTTCTGACTTGACATTGTACAACAGTCTACTAGACAATTTGAAATCTCCTTATCGGTCAGCTTGACCACTTGTAATTAATATACCATTCTTGTAATGTATATTGTACTTTATAATTTCAGGTGTGAGAATTTTATAATGATGAGTAGGAAATGACAATATCACCATGTCTAAAAGTAGAGTGCGGAACTTGTTCAAAAGGTTTGGGAAAAGTACCACCGACGTAAGTTGATGAGTAAAGTTAGAACATTAATTTATCATTATACATTTTTTGTATAATGTAAGTTTAGGTAATTGTAAATCTGTCTTACAGAATGATAGAGATATAGAGGAGATATACATATAATATGAAGCAATTATGTAAGTACAATCGATCATGGGTTTGAGCCCCACACAAAGACTATATAATTGGTATTTGTTGCTTCTCCACTAAGCACACAGCATAAAGGACTAAGAGCAAAGACTGGTTGGCTCGGAATCATGGTAATTATATATATATGTGTCTGTTTTTTCAGTCATCTCATCAAATAGAACTTTTGTTCATTATGATATACATACATTTGTAGTTGAAAAATTGCTCATTCAATTTGTCATTAAACTCACTAAAGGATTTTTTTGGGGGGATTTAAAAAAAAATAATTATTATACCCCCGCTCCCCGGAGGGGGAGGGGGTTATACTGTTTTACCTCTGTCCATCCGTCTGTCCGTCCCAAGATATTTTTCATCGCATTTTTCTCAGCAATTATAGATGGCAGAAATCTGATATTTGATCACAAGCTTTATATAGGTATGCCATATTGTGGAAAGCGTTTTTGGACCTGTCAGATACCTACTTCCTGTTTGCCGACTTAGTTGGTTTTTATACACATTGAACATATATGCACATTTTTGTCACATTTTTCTCAGCAACTATTGATGGCAGAAATCTGATATTT
>MJUT01062886.1:661123-678122 GCA_002080005.1 Gigantidas platifrons
AAAAAAAAAAAAAAAAAAATCCAATTGTAGGGGGGAAGGGGAGGTGCACTCCGGATGTGCCCCCCCCTCCTGGATCCTCCCCTGGTATTATACGTTTGCAACAGACATTTCTTATCTTATTATAGTAATGACGTGTATAGACCATCACATTTAAATCTATACTGGTGATAAAAATAAGGTTCATAAAGTGCTAGTTTTGTGATAATAACCGAAACCAAGTGTAAAAGTAATCATATTTTTATTGTATATCAATTCAATAGTCGGTTCTTAAATAAAAAATAATTACATTCCAAATCTTTATGTTCTTTTTTCATTTCATTTTCATTACATCTGAAATAGATTGACATTATTTCTTCTCCTTATCACCACTGAAGTTGTGAGTTTAAATCCCATCTATTGCGAGGTGTACTCTATACAAGTTTGTCAGTGACTTGCATCAGGTCGTTGGTTTTCTCCAGGTACTCTGGTTTCCTCTGCCAATAAAACTGACCGCCACAATATAGCTGAAATATTGTTGAAAGTGGCATTAAACATCATAACCCTAACCCTTTCTTCTTTTAGGTGACAGATTATTAGAATAACACCATACAACAGTAATAAATACCTAGATATCAAATTAAGTGGGCAAGACACGTTAAAATACTGAAGCTTACATTTAAAGTCTTAATGTTTGAATTCAATTACTGATATTACTTTTTGATATTTGATGTATCAAAGATATCGAATTAAAAAGTAATTTTAAGCTTTCTTTGGTATTTAGCATGAAATTGTTACAGTAATCTTAATCTAGATCAAATATATTGGATAATTAGAGAGAGAAAAGTGTTTTTTTTTGGTCAGATTTAAATAGATATGAGATAAGAACCATTTCAGCAAAAGTGCAAGCGTACAAAGTTTACATTAATTTGTTTTCTTGGATCAATTTACGATTAAAAAAGGTAATGTTTGCATTCATTTGATAATTTAATTCGAGAAAAAAAATTAAGAATCGTAAAATGTAAATGTATTTTTGTTGGTGTTAATTTTCGTGGATTTGCAAAAACTGAGATGGTTGTTGACAATTTAATTCATGGTTTTGATACGACTTGAAAATGACTTCTCTTGTTATTTATACCTTTTTCGTTGTGTACTAAATTTCATGATTTGATTGCATCAACGAAAACTATGAAGATTAGAATATTAATGAATTCATAGTACATGTAATTAGATTTAATGAATATATATATTTAAATAGCTAAAACATAATTATAACCCCGCTCGCTCCCCGGAGGGGGAGGGGAGTATACTGTTTTACCTCTGTCCGTCCGGCCTTCCGTCTGTCCATCCGTCCCAAGATATTTTTCGTCGCATTTTTCTCAGCAACTATTGATGGCAGAAATCTGATATTTGGTCACAAGCTTCATATAGGTACCCCATATCGTGGGAAGCGTTTTTTGACCCGTCAGATTCCTACTTCCTGTTTGCCGACTTAGTTGGCTTTTATACACATTTAACATATATATGCTCATTTATCGTCGCATTATTCTCAGCAACTGTTGATGACAAGAATATGATATTTGGTCACAAGCTTCATATAGGTACCCCATATCGTGGGAAGCGTTTTTAGACCCATCAGATTCCTACTTCCTGTTTGCCGACTTTGTTGATTTTTATACACATTGAACATATATGCTCATTTTTCGTCGCATTTTTCTCAGCAACTATTGATGGCAGAAATCTGATATTTGGTCACAAGCTTCATATAGGTACCCCATATCATGGGAAGCGTTTTTTGACTCGTCAGATTCCTGCTTCCTGTTTGCCGAACAGCGGGGGTATCATAAGTGAGCAGGAGCTCACAGTTCATCTTGTTATGAAAAAATATCAGCTTTTACTCAAGTAAAAAATGTAGAATTGATCAAAAACGATGTATTTTAACAGGTTCTACAGCCTTACAATTAGCAAGTGGCTCTGGTCATCATACAGTGGTAGATAGATTAATTAAGGTAGGTATTTAACAGGTTCTATTGCCTTACAATTAGCAAGTGGTTCTGGTCATCATACAGTTGTAGATAGATTAATTAAGGTAGGTATTTTTAACAGGTTCTACAGCCTTACAATTAGCAAGTGGTTCTGGTCATCATACAGTGGTAGATAGATTAATTAAGGTAGGTATTTTTAACAGGTTCTACAGCCTTACAATTAGCAAGTGGTTCTGGTCATCAATACAGTGGTAGATAGATTAATTAAGGTAGGTATTTAACAGGTTCTACAGCCTTACAATTAGCAAGTGGTTCTGGTCATCATACAGTGGTAGATAGATTAATTAAGGTTGGTATTTTTAACAGGTTCTACAGCCTTACAATTAGCAAATGGTTCTGGTCATCATACAGTGGTAAATAGATTAATTAAGGTAGGTATTTAACAGGTTCTACTGCCTTACAATTAGTAAGTGGTTCTGGTCATCATACAGTGGTAGATAGATTAATTAAGGTAGTTATTTTTAACAGGTTCTACAGCCTTAAAATTAGCAAGTGGCTCTGGTCATCATACAGTGGTAGATATATTAATTAAGGTAGGTATTTAACAGGTTCTACAGCCTCACACTTGGTTCTAGTCACCTGTGAAATGTTGGATATGTAAATTAATGTCTATGTTGTTAGTTCTACAGCCTTGCAATTGATAAGCTGGCTGTTCTGGTTGCCACAAGGAGTAAAAGGTCTACAGCCTTATATTCACGTGTTATAAGTAGTACTGGTCACTATCCAGTGGTAGATGTTTTTCTGCTGAATAAAATTTGAATTGGACCGATTTTCCTCTCTGTTCAGTACTACAAAATGAAAATTCCCTGCCACACGACTAGGATTGATGCCAGATGGCCCACTTTCAAGATTATTTCTGACAGTTGCTGTAAAGAGTTTAAGAGAAACTTTGGAACTTTGCCAATTTTCTATTGAAAATGCAAATTAGACTAAAAGACATTTGCAAATTTTCTTAGAAACAATTTAGTTAATCTTAACCAAATATTTAAACCTGTTGCTTGTATTCATTTGCAATGTTTGTTTCATTGCTATGTTATTTTTTATTTTCAGTTGATTAAATTATTCTCTTTTTTTTTAAATGATGCCAGTTTTAATTCATATATATTTTAATAAGTATTTGATAATTTTGTTATAGTCTGGAGCAGAAATTAATCTAAAAGATGGCCAAAGTTTTACAGCTTTACACCATGCCTGTATAGGGTGCTACCATGAATGTGTTCAAATTCTATTGAGTAATGGAGCAGAGGTTTCAGTGGGAGACCAGGTAAATTTAGCTCTGCATATTATGACAATGAGAACATTTTGTCAATAAAGAACATATCTTCAATGAAGTTATCATGATGTGTGGGTTTTTTTTAATTAACAAAGGTAGAATTTTCTGAGATTTTAAGTATTTTTTATACAAAAACAAAAATTTCTGATAGAAAAGGTTGGTTGGTTTATGGTGTTTAACCAACCAAACTTTTCGACCAGAAATTGTTGTTTTTGTATTAAAAAAAAAAAGAAAAGAAAAGGATTTTAATATTTAATAAAGAACTTAGGTATTGAAAATTGCAAAAAGTATTACCCGTTTATTAGCTTCTGAAACATGATGGGGATTTGAAATATTTTACACTTTGATAGATTACATTATTGTGTTTTTAAATTCAGATTTAAAAATACCATGGCATATCACATTTTCTTTCAGATCAATAGAAGGTTAGGGTTATGGTGTTTAATGCCACTTTCAACAATATTTCAGTTATATCGTGGCAGTTAGTTTTATTGGTGGAGGAAACCGTAGTACCCGAAGAAAATCACAGTCACTGACAAACTTTATCTCATAATGTTGTATCAAGTACACCTCACAATGGGATTCAAACTCACAATTTTAGCAGTTATAGGCACTGATAGCATAAGTAGTTGTAAATCCAACTACCATACGATGATGACCACAGCGGCCCCTCCAGATCAATAGAAATCACTTAATTTTTACCTTTACAGACAATAGTCAACTGTTAAGATTAATTAGATAAATGTTTACTATGATGTCTTTGATTTCTATTTATAGACTGGGATTTTATGATATTTTTTATTTCTATTTATAGACTGGGAAGACTCCCTTATATCTTGCGGCCTTTTCAGGAACTGTAGTTATCTGTAAAGATTTGTTAGATAACGGTGCAAACATCAACTGTGTTGACAATAATCAAGCGTAAGTACTACATGTAGTTTATTTATCTACAGTCAATTGACTCAATCCTCATTTCGTAGGACCGCAATGGTGATGTAATGATTAGCGAGCTGGTCTCGGGTGCAGTGGATCATGGATCGAGGCCCGGTTGGGTCAAACCATAGACTATAGAATTGGTATGTGCTGCTTATCAGCTAAGCACGCAGCATTAAGGAGTTAGAGCAAAGACTTGGTTGGCTCAGAATCAGTACAATGTGTCAGAGTGGGGCGACATGTCTACCAGCAGACTGTTGTTTCAGTGAGCTAGCACTATAAAAATCCAACTAAGCGTGTTGGTCTAGTACAAAGAGGAAATCATCATCTCCATGATATAGCTGAAAAATTGCTCATTTGGCATTGTACAGTAATCCAGGGCTCACCACACGTAATAAACACAGGGCGACTTGACTTCTCTCTCTCTTGACCTAAGGGCGAAGTGAGGGAAAATCTGGGAGACTTCCGAAAATCGATCAAAATTTTAACGTTTCTTTCCCCCAGGGTTCCCACGCATCCGGGAAAACGGGAAATACCCTGGAATTTCGTTATACACGTTCCAGGTCGGGAAATGTCCTTGAAAATTAAAAAAATTGTCAAAATCCGGGATTTACCCTGGAAATCTTTGTTGAAAGCGTAATTTTTTAACAACCGGAAGTTTTGATGCAATTTGTCAAGTTCGAGTTACTTCCCTTGGTCCGATAGTCAATTCGTCCCTTGCTTTATTCGTCCCAATAATAATAAAAGCATCTACAATAGGCCAAAAAAGGGACGAAAGGCATAGGGGCGAATTGATAACTTGAATCTGAATCTGCAATGTGTTTGTAGAAGTAGTGCAGGTCAATGTTACATGAATTAGTTCCGATGATGGCGATCAATATTCAATCACACGTGACGAAATCCATGATAATAACAAAATACTTGTTCAAGCAGCAAATAACGAACAAAAAAACTTATCCTTGAAAACTGAAAAAAATCCTGGAAAAACCCTGGAATTTCATATCTGGAAAAGAGTGGGAACCCTGTTCACCACTACCGCATGTTCCCCTACCTTTCACAAAACGAACGTGCTGCACAATGATCTTAAAAAGGATGCAATTAACGAGTTTGGAATAAAATATTGAACATCAAATCCTGTATGGGTCAAATTTCAGGAACATGGGAGCTCCTTTTATGTGAATATTGAAGAAAAAGTATGATTATTGGTGGAAAAAAATACGGACTTGAAAACTTCGCTTTTTGACAGAAATTGGGTGATTTCATTGAAACCAAGGCGAAGAAGTCACCCACTTAACCTGGTTTGGTGAGCCCTGCAGTAATCACTCACTCATATCGTTATCATGACACCATGACACACAATGTCCTCCATTATTTAAACCATGGGAAACTATTCTATATCACCTGACCCAAGGTACACAAGTTGTTTTTCAGATTATTATCCTGAAGCCAATTACAACTTAAAGCTAGTAGTATTATTTGAATGTTGAAATTTGTGTAATGCTATTCACATGTTTTATTGTTAGGACTCCTTTAATGGGTGCAGCTAGTCAAGGCAGGAAAGAAGTGTGTGAAATGTTACTCAAAAAAGGAGCTAATAGGGATCTCACAGATATTAAAGGTAAGTGAGATAACTTTTAACTGATTTTACCTGTTGATAACAAAAAGATGTAAGTGAATTTTAAATTTAATCATCAAATACTGTATTTACATCAAAATACATTAATAATTTTATTATTTCAACTTTGTTGATTTTTTTGTTAGTGATGGACAGGGAACATTCATCAATTTTATTTTTATGCACCAGTGTCAAACTATCAATGTGATTTGAAGTACTTTGCAAAGTAATTTCTGATGTAGACAAAATATGTTTTTCATATATTTCTATAATTTCAAACATTTTAGGTATTTGAGATTATTCAGATGTAATCTCAAAACAATGATTTTGCAGATGTAATCTCAAAACAATGATTTTGCAGATGTAATCTCAAAACAACGATTTAGCAGATGTAATCTCAAAACAATGATTTTGCAGATGTAATCTCAAAACAACGATTTAGCAGATGTAATCTCAAAATAACGATTTATCAGATGTAATCTCAAAACAAGGATTTTGCAGATGTAATCTCAAAACAAGGATTTTGCAGATGTAATATCAAAACAATGATTTTGCAGATGTAATCTCAAAACAACGATTTAGCAGATGTAATCTCAAAACAACGATTTATCAGATGTAATCTCAAAACAAGGATTTTGCAGATGTAATCTCAAAACAACGATTTAGCAGATGTAATCTCAAAACAAGGATTTAGCAGATGTAATCTCAAAACAACGATTTTGCAGATGTAATCTCAAAACAACGATTTTGCAGATGTAATCTCAAAACAACGATTTTGCAGATGTAATCTCAAAACAACGATTTTGCAGATGTAATCTCAAAACAACGATTTTGCAGATGTAATCTCAAAACAACAATTTTGCAGATATAATCTTAAAGCAACGATTTTATTTTGTAGGTGTGACAGCTTTAATGCATGCATTGACTGAAAAGCATGAAGAAATACAGGAAGTGTTTGATAAAGCTCCAACTAGAGCATCATGGGATATCAATGGTGGTACATGTAAGTATGATCTCCTACTTATCATTAAAAAGCAGAATTCAATGTTATAATATAAGGGGGACCATCATAGTCGTGATTGTATGGTAGATTGATTTACAACTACCTGTGCAATCAATGCCTATCACCACTAAAGTGTCTAAACCATCTGAACCTCTATTTAAACAACTTGGATGGATGAGTATTGAACAAAGAATCAAATACCATAAATATCTTCTTGTTTCAAGATGTCTAAAGAATGAAGCACCTGTATATTTAAAAAATAAAATCCAATACTTGTCTAATAAAAATCCTTACTCTCTCCGAAATGTTGTAAGCGAAAAATTACAAATTCCAAAGGCTAAAACTGAACTTTTTAGAAAACTTTTATATACTCTGGACGAAAGCTATGGAATGAACTTCCGTTATCGATACGGCAAGCTTCCTCTCATAATGTATTTAAAATAAAAGTTAAAAGTCTCATTTTAAATGATGATGTACCTTAAATTACCATTAAATATTTACTAAATCTTTTTGTGTATACTTATTACAATGTATTGCTTCTTGTGTGTAACTGTTGTATAGTGTATTTTACAATGTATGTTGAAATATGTCAATGAGGGCCTCAGGGAAGATTAGTTATTAACTAACTGTGTAACCCTCTATAAATGAAGAATTTTATTATTATTATTATTATTATTATTATATAAAGTTGTGAGTTTGAATCCCGCTCATGGTGGGGTGTACTCGATACAACATTATGTAATAAAGTTTATCACTGACTTGTGACAGATCTGTGGATTTCTCCGGGTAATCTAGTTCCCTCCTCCAATAAAACTTGACCACCATGATATAGCTGAAATATTGTTGAAAGTGCCATTAAACACCATCATCCTAAACCATATTTCGTTCAATTGCATAGAACCATTTGCCATTAGTGTAATGTTAAATATTTAAATTAATTGCATACCTCTTAATATTTGCATATATTCGTTTAATTGCATAGTCTAATTCTTACCAAAAAAACTTACATAAAAATTAATAATTTCAGTGGAAAGAAACAAACAGGAAGTGAAAGGAGCAGAGGGTGGAGCAGGACAAAATACATCAGAGATGCCAGAAGCTGATCAGGTACTCCACATTGTGTCAAACATTTATAGTAAGGGGAAAGAAAGCTGATCAGGTACTCCACATTGTGTCAAACATTTATAATAAGGGGAAAGAAAGCTGATCAGGTACTCCACATTGTGTCAAACATTTATAGTAAGGGGAAAGAAAGCTGATCAGGTACTCCACATTGTGTCAAACATTTATAGTAAGGGGAAAGAAAGCTGATCAGGTACTCCACATTGTGTCAAACATTTATAGTAAGGGGAAAGAAAGCTGATCAGGTACTCCACATTGTGTCAAACATTTATAGTAAGGGGAAAGAAAAAAAAACCCTTATCTTATAACCAAACTACTTATATGATATTTTCTAGTAATTGGTCAACCCATTGAAGGTTTTTAAAAACCTTCATGGTATTCAGAAGATTTATTATGGAGCCTTCTGTAAATGTCTGAAAATTTGGCTGGAATTTTACTATAAAGATTTAATTGTTGGCATCAGTTGTTTTGTTCCTTTTTCAGTGAATAAAATAGATATGTCCAGTTTCTTGAAAGTTTGACAATGATGAAAGACATTTTGCAATAATAAGTGGGGGGGGGGGGAATGAAAAGTTTTATCTACCGCCTAGAGATACAGTCAAACTTGATTGTGTTGAAGTAGAAGAGACATACTATAGTGACACTTGTCTAAACTGAACCTCTTTGTTGTGTTGAAGTAGAAGAGACATACTATAGTGACACTTGTCTAAACTGAACCTCTTTGTTGTGTTGAAGTAGAAGAGACATACTATAGTGACACTTGTCTAAACTGAACCTCTTTGAGACCAGCTTTTGTATTCTGATTAGACAGGTCTTCAGTTTATACATGTTAAATGAACAAGATTCCCTATGATGGAATATTTGTATTTTGGTTTATACAGGATTCTGTTGAGACAGGTCTCGCTGTATTTTAGTTTGAATTGGTGAAGTATTCAAACTGTGAGGGCAAATTTATATAACAATAACAATGAACAGATCAATTTCTTACCTCGCATTATTAAAGAAAACTTTTTACGTATTATTATTTAAACGGAATACCTATCTTAATTACTGTACAATAAGGTCATAATTGATATTGTTATGAATACAGTTATACATGCCCATGTGGTCACCTCTATTAAGCAGTCACCTGTATTAAAAGGTCACCTTTTTCTTGTCCTCTCATAGAACATTTCATATGATTTGAACCTCTATTAAGAGGTCACCTGTCTTAGGAGACCACTTTTCCTTTGTTCCAAAGGTGACCTCTCAATGCAGGCTTGATTGTATATCAGATTTCAGCATCATTGAGTAGGTATTGATGCCAGATATCATGCTGTATTAGAACTTATTTTTAGTTATAATTTTAGATTGAGAAGACTTTCAGACATTGTCATTTTCTTTAATTCTAGGTTGATGTTGTAGCTACTTTCGTGGCAGATACCTCATCTTCACCTGGACAACAAAGGAAAGATGACAATATACAACAGGTAGATAATTATACTATCACTGGGTTGATACCTCTGCTGATGGGCTATTAGTCCCTGAGGTTATCATCTGCCCAGTAATCAGTGCTTTGGTTTACAAAGACTTTTAAATTATTTGACCTTTGACATTCTGTTTACAAAGACTTTTAAATTATTTGACCTTTGACATTCTGTTGACTACCTGATAAAGTTTTTTTCAGAAAGTGTCAACCACACTATATTGGATATCTATTCTTCTTTCAAGTTTTGGTATGGGTACAAGATTTTGTTAGAAAATGTTAGAACAATTGTTTGTATATAATACCATTAATATACATATTTTGAGCACTTGGTGTTTTTTTTTCCGCTTGATCTTTGGTTTACGATACTGGTGTGTTTGATGTCTTGTTCCTAAAAATCCAGAAACTGAATGTTTCCTCACTGTTTATATTTCATTCTGCATTTTTATACCCCCCTCCCCAGAGGGGGAGGGGGGTATACTGTTTTACCTCTGTCCGTCCTTCCATCCGTCCCAAGAAATTATCGTCGCATTTTTCACAGCAACTCTTCATGGCAGAAATCTGATATTTGGTCACAAGCTTCATATAGGTATGCCATATTGTGGGAAGCGTTTTTGGACCCGTCAGATTCCTACATCCTGTTTGCGGACTTAGTTGGTTTTTATACACATGGAACATATATGCACATTTTTTGTCACATTTTTCTCAGCAACTATTGATGACAGAAATCTGATATTTGGTCACAAGCTTCATATCGGTACCCCATAACGTGGGAAGCGTTTTTAGACCCATCAGATTCCTACTTCCTGTTTGCCGACTTAGTTAGCTTTTATACACATTTAATATATATGCACATTTTTCGTCGCTTTTTTCTAAGCAACTATTGATTGCAGAAATCTGATATAGTCACAAGCTTCATATAGGTACCCCATATCGTGGGAAGCGTTATTGGACCCATCAGATTCCTACTTCCTGTTTGCCGACTTAGTTGATTTTTATACACATTGCACATATATGCTCACTTTTCGTCGCATTTTTCTCAGCAACTATTGATGGCAGAAATCTTATATTTGGTCACAAGCTTCATATAGGACTTTTTATAGGTACCCCATATCGTGGGAAGTGTTTTTTGACCCGTCAGATTCCAACTTCCTGTTTGCTGAAGAGCGGGGGTATCATAAGTGAGCATTAGCTCACAGTTCATCTTGTTTTAAGAGTTTTTGAATTAGAATTAAAGATTCTTCAGTGACAAAGACTTTGCAGTTAAGACGATATTTAATATCTGTTATTGAAACGACAAGTTATATATACTGCATAGAGTTATATTTTATTCAAATAATGACACCAAAAACAGCAAATTTGTAGAGAGAAAAAAACTTTGAAATATTTAAAATAGGGTAAAATAGGAGTTAGCTGATATTTTAAACGAAATTCACTGCAATTTATACAAACCATTACAAGTCCTGAACAGATCTTTTCATGTGCTTATTACATTAGGATACCAGCTGTTCCATATTATAATATTAATGGTATTTTATTTTTACAGTCGTCAGTTAAGGAAACTTCATTCCCCGTACAATCAGCTGTTGAGCAGAAAGCACTACAGGCTTACAAGGTATGTATATAGTTGTTACAGTTTTAGTAATAGTATATCAATTTATTTATATACATTTATTTTACATTTGAACACTAAAAAAAGCTTTTCTTGTATAAACTTTGAGATCATAGTTTTATTATTGTAAAGATGTATACCAGGGAAACAAATTAATATAAGTTTTCTTAAACTTGATTTTGAAACCCTTTAATTATGTGTATTATGTCATATTGAAACTTATCTTATTGTACAACATTATTTATTAATTAATCAAATATATTTAAGCTAAAAAAAAAATATTTTATTATAATAATTGTTAAGTTTTACATAAATTTTCCCCTGATTTTTAAAATTATTTTTAATGGAAAGTTTGAATGATGCAAAAATGATAATATAAAATTAGTTTATTTAATAATAAAATAACTTTTAAAAATAATTTAATATTATTTAATGTTAAAATAACTTTAAAGAGAAATATTTGTATGTTGATGTATTATTTTGCTATGAATTTAATACTTAAAATAATGACCTTCAAACCTGGTGTGTGAAAAAAAATTATATATAAATATGTCTAAATTGGATCTATTTCATTGTCCTTTCTCAAATCTGGTGTAAGCATTGAGATTTTCAAGCCTTTTCTTGGCCAATAATTGGAACAAGAATCTGTTAATATAGATAAATGTTTATTGATAATTAGATTTAATTGTAGGTTAAATGCAATTTCCAATCTTCTTACTTAAGCTATATATGAATCAGATACCATAATAGCTTTATTAGGTCTATGACTAAATAACACTGTTAAAGAATATTAATCAACACTTCAACTCTGACTCCGTTCCACAAATATAGCTATGTGTGACTGAAGATCAGTTGGTTAAAAAAGTGCAATATCAACAGAAAACGGAGGCAAATTATCTATGAAGGACACTGATTTTATTATACAATATAATTCAAGGCAACAGAATTATTGTTTGATCACAAACAGTTCTTGTGTGTTGATTTTTATAATATTGTATTGGTTTAAGGCAGTTGTGTGAATATTTTCAGCGGTAAATATTGGGTCTATTTTAATATAATTTAATTTGATTTGAATACTGCAATCTGATTGGCTGATTTACTTAGAGAAAATTTTGGTTATACTTGATACCCTGGGTTGGTATTGTGACGTCACCAACATGTTCATTTGCCAAAGACAATTTCAAATAGTCACATGAAATAATCGTAATTAGAATCGAGGAATCATTAAATTTTGTTGTAAAAATTAAATTATAAGGAATATTTGAAATTGTTGAACAGGTTATACTTGTATAACATGGTTTAGTACAGTTTACACTTTTCATAAACCATTTATTAAGCATAAACTGCCCCAAAGCAGGTTATATCTTATAACCTGTTCAAAAATTTCAAATATATCATAAAGCTATTGTTTCTTTTGTTTGAAATACATGAAACAAATAATCGGTTCCATTTATACAGGTTAAATTGAATTATGAAAGATTTTCTACATTAGGATTTTATTTATAGTTCGGTTTATACAGGATGCCGTTTTATTCAGGGTTTGGTTTAGACAGAGTTCAGTATACTGCTTCAATATACACATTTCATCATTTCAGTTTTAATTGTTCACAGATTTTTAGTGAAACTTGGGGAAAAGGGGAGGGGGGCAAAATTTTAAGTTAATCAGATGAGTGAAATAGAAATATTTTTTGCAGGCTTTTATAGTAAACTGATCTTTCTTTTTGCTTTTTTCCCCATATTTGTTACAATCAGCCTAAATATAAAAAAGTTTAAAAACCATCTTCTGTTGGAGATGATTTCTTAAAGAAATGGGATAAGAAATAGTAATAAGAAAGCATTTATGACTTATATAGGAATGACAAAAGTACTTTATAATACATTTATCTGGGTTATTTATTTTGTAAAGGCTGATGTACCCAAGAAGGTAAGACAGAGGGTGTGGTTAGAAACAACCATCACATGTTGCACTAAAGTTGTCCCCCTTTCTTCTCAAACAGCACTTCCTTTTTCACTTTGTTTCATCTCAATTGATAAATACATTTATATATATTTTTTGGACAGGGTGTATAGGTGAATAGTTATTTTAATATCAGGGGTGATTTTTTTCAGTTATTTAACTAATTTCACCTATTTTCCTCTGAAAATTCTTTCTCAAAGTTGCTGGACAGTCAGAACAGGTCAAAAGTGACCATTTTGAAAGGGGGTGTAGATGGTTTCAGCTATTTTTCATTGATTTCAGCTATTTTATTTTCTAACCAGAATCATCCCTGTATTATGAATTCTTTATTTCGGGCAGGAATTTACAGTAAAGTCAATCTTAAAAGTCAACATGTGAATTAGATATATACAATAATTATTTATATTGGCTGTCTGCTAAGAATTACTGCTGCTATCAGTGTATATGAGGGCTGTTGATAGATATCAGTTATTTATATAATTGTGCAGCTATTTATTGTAAACTTAATAATATAATGATATACAGTATTATATATACATTTACAAACTCATTAATTTATGATAAATTCCCCATATACAAGATATTATTTGTTTAAAAGAATATATTGTCAGTTTAAATAGCATGATTCTAACATATAAATTTATTTTATGGTCTTTAGCAAATTATGGGATGGGAACTCATTTCATTTTATTTTATTGATATACATGTATATAGATAGCAAAAAAAAAAATTAATAACAGAAAAAATTAATAATTAATTTATTAGGATTGTTTTATTTTTTTTATATACATGTAGGCCATGGGCTGAGATAGCCTACCGTGCACCCCCCCCCCCCCCCCCCCTNGCCCCCCCCCCCCCCCCCACCTTCGAACCCCACTAATTTTTTTTGGTCCTTTGTTATGTCCTTTTGAAGAAAAAACATGTTAACATTGAATATTTTGGGATGAACTTCATAAAATATTAATAACTTGTATTCATTTGAATGATAATATAATCAGCTATCCACCAAACCCCAGTTTGTATGTTCTAATAGTTGTTCATAAGCTACAAGATCTCAGCAACAGTGAAGAATGAAAAAATCTGAAAATCCGACAAAATTGTCGAAAGGATGTAAAAAAGGGCTCAAAAATGTAAGTTCATCCCAAAATATTCAATGTTAACATGTTTTTTTTTCAAGAGGATATATAGGAGGACCTAAAAAAATATGTTAACATGGAAGGTGGGGGGCGGGTGCACGGGGGGGTTATGCTAGCCCACGGACTAATGTATTAATAACTAAAAAAAGATAAAATGCAAAAAAATTATATTTATCTTGGAATATTTTGTGATTTTCTTCTTTTCTCTGTGATTTTATTGTGTTTTATCTTGAATGGTTATGAAACCACATATACAAGACACTGCTCTATAAAAAGGCTTGCTTGTACATAAAAATGAGACATAATTTTATTATATGACTGGAAATGTTGTGGTTATGTTATGGTATAGTGACATAGTCTGTTAGCAATTTGTTTGCCATGACATAGCAATAGAATCATTTAGCATAATACTTAGGTACACATCATGTTCATCAATGGATGTTTTTCCCCCTCCCTGATAAAACAACAAGACTTTCCTTGGTATCTTATTAGTTCACCTGGACCAAAGGTCCATGTGAACTATTGTCATCACTTGGCATCCGTCGTCTGTCGTCTGTAGTCTCGTCTGTAAACTTTTCACATTTCAAGCTTCTTCTCCGAAACCACTTGCCCAATTGGAACCAAACTTAGCAGAAATGTTCCTTGGATGGTCCTCTACAAAGTTTCTGTTTTTGTTCCAGTTGGATATTCAACATGGCTGCCAGGGCCAATAATATGCTCTGATTGGCTGAAATTTCAAAGATCTTCTTCTCTGAAACTAATGAACTGACTGAACCCAAACTGTCCAGGAATGATCATTGGAAGGTCCTCTACAAAGTTTTTTTTTTTTTATGCTGATCGGAAATCCAAGATGGCCGCCACTGCAGGACATAGATTAACATTGGACCCTATGGGAAAATGTTCAAATGCCTTCTTCTCAGAAACTACAAATCAGACTGAATCCAAACTAGACAGTAATGTTCATTGGATGGTCCTCTACAAAGTTTAGGTATTTTGTTCCGATATAAAATGGAAGATGCAAGCTACAGCAGGACTTAGTTTATCATTGGACCCTATGGGAAAAGTGTCTCAAAACACTTCCTCTCTGAAACCACTTGGACAATTTAAACCAAGCTGGCCAGGAATGATCATTGGCAGGTCCTCTACAAAATTTAGGTTTTTTATGCCGATCGAAAATCCAAGATGGCCTCCACTGCAGGAAATAAATTAACATTGGACCCTATGGGAAAATGTTCAAATGGCTTCTTCTCAGAAACTACAAATATGATTAAAGCCAAACTGTACATGAATTTTCATTGGATGGTCCGCTACATACTTTAGGTTTTTTGTTCCGATATAAAATTCAAAATGGCGGCTACGGCAGGACTTAGTTTAACATTGGACCCTATGGGAAAAATGTTTCAAGACACTTCTTCTCTTAAACCACTTGGACAATTGAAACCAAACTGTCCAGGAATAATCATTTGAAGGTCCTCTAAAAAGTTTGGGTTTTTTATGCCGATCTGAAATCCAAGATGGCTGCCACCGCAGGACATAGTTTTTACATAGGACCAATTGGTTCTTTTTATAACCAGGTGAACGATACAGGCTCTTGAGAGCCTCTGGTTATATTCTTAATTTATCTAACATTATATACGTTTTCCTGTGAAATTAACGAAAGTCGCCTGTCTGATACCAGATATTGTATCACCACACTGTGGTGATAAAAGAATGGTGCGACGTTGCACGAGATCTTCTCTGCCGAACTACTTTGACATGACTTCATATCATTGGAATATGAGACAAAACACAGTAATGTGACATTGGTGAATGAACAGCAAAATAACCTGACGTCATGCACAAAATGTAGTCTCCCTGAGAGTATTGTACAAATTCTAATTCAACACTTGTTATTTGTTTAAAATTCATTTTTATTGAAATGTTAGATAAACGTATTACATATACATAGTGTGGTGGTACAAGACTTTATATCAGGTCTTGCCTGTTGTGTGAACTAACCACATCACAACTCGTCGCTATCGCGACTCATAGCGATACTGGTTCACACAACACGCTCGACCTGATACAAAGTCTTGTACCACCACACTATGTATGTAATGGGTATATATCAGATAAAAAGTGTTAATGGAATAAAGGAGTTTGTAATGATACCTGGAAGTCTTGTAGTCATTTCTGCTGTAACAGGGACCAAAAGAAGATCGTTTTTACATGACTGCAAAAATGTTGCTGTGGTATTATGGTATGGGTTTGTCGTTATTGTCCTTATATGGTCGTCCGTCTGTAGACTCAATGGTTTCCATGTGATGATTTGTTCTAGTTGACCAATCCTTCTTCTTTATGCATGTGGAGAGTTTATTTTTCAACCACACTCAATGATCTTTTTTCATGTTCCTTATGAAATTCTATTTGTGTAAGATGCCAGCCGAGATATGAGAAGTCTGAAAGGACTCAACATGCACATTTTTTATTTTTATTTAAAGTTTGATTTTTAATTTTGTTATCCCTCTAAATACCTTATGAAATTTTTACCTGTACTTTTCTAACAGATTCTCCCTATTGATGACTTTTACTGCATAATTATCATTTTCTGTAAAACTGGTGCGGGAGGAACCCTGTGTCACCTTGCTGCAGTGGTATCATGCTGTGTTCAGCATCCTTTATTAGTTCACCTGGACCGAAGGTCCATGTGAACTATTGTCATCACTTGGCGTCCGTCGTCTGTCGTCTGTACACTTTTCACATTTCAAGCTTCTTCTCCAAACCCACTTGGCCAATTGGAACCAAATTTAGCAGGAATGTTCCTTGGATGGTCCTCTACAAAGTATCTGTTTTTCGTTCCAGTCGGATATTCAACATGGCTGC
>MJUT01062886.1:678911-697247 GCA_002080005.1 Gigantidas platifrons
CCACCGCAGGACATAGATTAACATTGGACCCTATGGGAAAATGTTCAAATGCCTTCTTCTCAGAAACTACAAATATGATTAAAGCCAAACTGTACATGAATGTTCATTAGATGGTCCTCTACAAACTTTAGGTTTTTTGTTCCGCTATGAAATTCAAAATGGCGGCTATGGCAGGACTTATTTTAACATTGCACCCTATGGGAAAAATGTTTCAAAACGCTTCTTCTCTGAAACCACTTGGATAATTGAAACCAAACTGCCCAGGAATTATCATTACAAGGTCCTCTACAAAGTTTATGTTGTTTATGCCGATCGGAAATCCAAGATGGCCACCACCGCAGGACATAGATTAACATTGGATCCTATGGGAAAATGTTCAAATGCCTTCTTCTCAGAAACTACAAATATGATTAAAGCCAAACTGTACATGAACGTCCATTGGATGGTCCTCTACAACTTTGCGTTTTTTGTTCCGATATGAAATTCAAAATGGCGGCTACGACAGGACTTAGTTTAACTTTGGACCCTATGGGAAAAAATGTTTCAAAACGCTTTTTCTCTTAAACCACATGCACATTTGAAACCAAACTGCTCAGGAATGATCATTGGAAGGTCCTCTAAAAAGTTTTGGTTTTTTATGCCGATCCGAAATTCAAGATGGCTGCCACCACAGGTCATAGTATTAACACAGGACCATATGTGGAAAATACAGAAATATGTTCTTCTCTGAAGCTATTGCACTGATTGAACCGGTACCTAAACTGTGCATCAATCATTGGAAGGTCCTTTACAAACTTTGTGTTTTTTATGTTGATCGAAATTCCAAGATGACTACCACTGCAGGACATAGTTTTTACATAGGACCAATTGGATCTGTTTATATCCAGGTGAACGATACAGGCTCTTGAGAACCTCTGGTTTAAATTGTGTTTATGAATGGTATTTGATCATTTATAGGTGCTCTGAAAGTATTATAATTATAAATGGTAAAACGGTTTTGTCTGTTACTTTTTGCAATAAAATATTGTGATCACACTTTTATGCTCGAAAAAATTATAGACAGTATGAAGTTTCCATGACTCTTTTCTAATTTACTATTGTCATATCTGGTAAATCTGACGTTTAAGTGTTTTCTGTTTTTAGTTAGTCGTTAAATGACGTAGTTAAAGCCAGTTAGTTGCTTTTAGTTTTATTTATCTCGGGTAACTCAAAATTTGGAGGTAAACTCATTGGTTCCTTCAGCAAGGACATTTTAAGGTTTTAATATATTTATTTGGAGGTCAAACTGTTAGAGGTCAAACCATTTGTGGAAGTTAATTCTTCTCTTAAAAAAGTAATTCTTTATTCAATTTAAGAAAGAAGAGAATGAGAAGCACCATTTAATACACCTTTATTCTTAAAAAAAAACATGAACATTTGTACCGGTACATAATAAGATTATGCCACATTTCTAATTCACTGGATTTTTTTTCTTAGGAATTGGAAGAAGAAAATGACCAGTTAAATGATGAACTACACAAGTTGAGAATTCAGAACCTTAAGTTACAAGATAGCATAGTTTCTCATCAAAATCAACTTAAAGAGGTAATTCAAGAAGTTTAAGATTATAAACAGTTGTATATCTTATGTTCTGTTAAATAGCTTTAATTTTAGAATTTCAGTCATAGATTTACTACAGTGTCAAACCAGTTTTTATGTGACCTTCCAAGGGAACCTTGAATTATGTTCACATAAGGCAGGTGGTCGTTAATTACAGGTTTAATTAATAGAGGTGGTAGCTGAAACAAGTTTGACTGTACTTCTGTTCAGTTTTGTCCACTTCGCTAGTTTGGTGAGCCCTGACCTATTATTCTTTTTAATAGTATAAACATATTTTATTAATTAATTCAATATTACACATTATGATAATACACATATAAATTATACAGACATTTAAATTAATCAATAGGATTCGGAAACAAATGGTTATACTTATATTAATCTGTATCCCTGTTGTTATCTGGTTTTCAAGGTTTAATTAGTATCGAAAGGTAGAAGTGTATTGAGAATTAATCAAGTGCTAATCAGTCGTTGTCAATGTTATTTGGTGTGCTTTAGTGAAAAAAAAAAAAGAAACAAACAAATGAAGTGCAAAGGTGCAAGTGCTTTTTTTTTATTTTGACATGTTTAAGTTGTGTGAATATGGTTAAGATCCGAATCGTTTACTACTTATGATAAACTTCTGAACGTTTAAGAATATATCTGTATTTAGGGCATTCGTTAAGTCTGTAGAGCCAAACAATAATACATCCGTATTTAATTAATTGGTAAATTGATGGTGTGAATATATATCATTCTTGTTGCATTGTGACAGGGACATTGTAGCAGAAAATGGACCGTGGTTACTGTTGCCCCACATTGACAGAATGGGAAATTTACAATATTTTTACGAAATAAGTGGTGATTGAGAGAGCTGCATTGCATACGCAACCTACCGTGTAAAATTTGTCCCAGTCTAGTACCAACATAATAATAAATGGGTTTAGTATTGTTTTGGGGTTGAAGATTTGATTTAATTATCTGAACAGATCTGCTTGATTTAATATTATCTGGCTGTTGGTTCCATAGTTGTACACTGGAGGGTATGAAATAGCTTGCGTAGAGCGATGTTCGAGTACGTACTGGAGGAATACGTGAGGTATGACGAGTATTATGGTCATGGATCATACCGAAATTTTGCGGAATTAAGTTACTAAGATATTGAGGAGTTAGATTATTTGACATCTTGTAAATTTGAATCGTTCTATGCCTTTCCCTTCTATCTTTCAATTTTTCCTACCCAGTTTCAATATATAGATTACTTAAGGATACAAGTCTGGTGCCCCCAGTCACGATTCTAGCAGCCTCAACCTGAACATTTTCTAGTTTGTTTATTATTGTTTGAGTCTTATTATCCCAAACAACATCCGCATATTCTATTAATGGTCTTATAAAGGTAATATAAATTGTTTCTAGAGTTTTCCGATCCAGTATAAATTTGAATTTTTTTGACATGTAAATAACATGTTTGTGACTGTGAAATGTAGAACAACAATAAAAGTGTTGTTCCTTTACTTCAATTTGTGTCTAAGTGTAATGTTGGATAATCTTTCATGTTTATTTTCATCCATATATTTTCTTACTAATTCATGCATTTTTTTTTTTTTTTTTTCAGAAATCAAAGTCAATTCAAGAACATGAACAGCAGGTATTACAGAACTTAAGTTATATATGATAAAAAAGTAGAAGTGAATATCATAAAAGTTTAGAGACTAAATAGAGGAATAAGTTTTCTGGGTTAGAGGTATGGGTGTAAGATGCTATTTTAAGCAACATTATGGTTCCAACTACCTTACAAACACAGCCTTGGCTGCCCCTATTTGTCCCCCGACGCTTCGTTGAAGGGGACTATAGAAATGGGTGTCGTCCGTCTGTCCGTCCGTGTGCTTTGTTTCCAGATGATAACTTGTGAATGAAAAGTCAGATTGAAGCTAGATGTGGTATGTAAGTGTATCTTATGAAGAACTAGGTCAAGTTCAATAATGACAATTTTTTGACTATTTTTACTAGAGTTATTCCCCTTTATATACCTCAAAATTGCTAAATATTTGGTTTCCAGAAGATAACTTGGGAACAAATAATCAGATTGAAACTAGGTTTGGTATGTAAGTGTATCTAATGAATATCTAGGTCAAGTTCAATAGCGATCGTTTTTCGACAAATCTTACCAGAGTTACATCCCTTTTTATACTTCGTCCGTGTGTCCCGAATTGGTTTCTAGATGATAACTTGTGAATAAAAAGTCAGATTGAAGCTAGGTGTGGCATGTAAGTGTATCTTATGAATATCTAGGTCAAGTTCGATAATGACAATTTTTCAACAATTTTTACTAGAGTTATGCTCCTTTTTATACCCCAAAATTGTCAAATATTTGGTTTCCAGATGATAACTTGGGAACAAATAGTCAGATTGAAACTAGGTTTGGTATGTAAGTGTATCTCATGAATATCTAGGTCAAGTTTGATAGCGATCATTTTTCGACAAATCTTACCAAAGTTACATCCCTTTTTATTCTTCAAAATTGCTAATTTTTTGGTTTCCAAATTATAACTTGTGAACAAAAAGTCAGATTGAAACTAGGTTTAATATGTAAATGTAACTCATGAATATCTAGGTCAAGTTCGATAATGATGATTTTTCAACAAATCTAACCAGAGTTACTCCCCTTTTTTTTACTTCAAAATGGTCCTTAGGTGGTCCCCTTTCAGAATTATTTAAGTCAGGTGAGTGATACAAGCTCACCTGAAACTCTAGTTTACAGTAGTTTCAAAATTTAATCTTACCATATAACCTTGGCGTCGGGGGACCAGTGGCCAACAGCCTTTTATTTTAGTGAATACCTTGAAATTATAGTGGACAATGTCTTTTATGCACATACATGTATCACTATACAGATTGATATTTGTGAGTAGAATATGTATTTAACTTTTGAATTGTCATATATTTATACCCCCACTCCACCGGAGGGGGGTATACTGTTTTACCTCTGTCCGTCCGTCCGTCCCAAGATATTTTTTGTCGCATTTTTCTCAGCAACTATTGATGGCAGAAATCTGATATTTGGTCACAAGCTTCATATAGGTATGCCATATTGTGGGAAGCGTTTTTAGACCCGTCAGATTCCTACTTCATGTTTGCCGACTTAGTTGGTTTTTATACACATTGAACATATATGCGGGGGTATCACAAGTGAGCATTAGCTCACAGTTCATCTTGTTTTGTTATTATATTTGAGAATGTGCATTATGTGCAATGGTTGGATAGAAATGTAAAGCAAAGGCTTTGATTTAAGATTATCATTTTGACTATGACTGGGCATAAACATTTAAATATAAGTTTGAACTTGTACTTAAAAAAATAATCCAATCAGGACTCTATTTATTAGGTCTAGTGTTCTGATTGGTCGTTTTTTTTAGTAGGAGTACAAATCTTGTACTCACGAGTTTCATGCCCGTAAAGCCAGGTCTTGAAACCAAATACTGAGTACGCTTTTACTCAATGATTATTATCGTTAAATGTTTTCAGATGAAGGAATTAAAGGAACAATTAGAAACAGAATCACAGAAGGTAGAACGACATCACAACTCGCTTTTTTTAAGTAACACACTAACAGAGGTACGTTTATATTAATATTTACACCCAAGTAGATTCAAGTACAGTCAAAACCTGTCTTATTTGGCTGTCAAAGGAAACATTGAAACATGGTCACATAAGACAATTGGTTGCTTAATACAGGTTAAATTATTATGAAATACACTAAAAAGGGAAATAAAAATTAAGGTCACATAAAAGAAGTTATTGTTTAACAGAGGTGGTTGCTATCGCAGGTTTTACCGTATCTCTTAGCTTGGGATTGATCATTTCAGAAAGCAGAGCTTTATGTATGAAACAAGGCTAGCAGAGCAAATTGAAATCTTATTATTACATGTATAACAAAAAATTATGTAGAAATATTTCTAACATACAACCCTATGGGTATAGTTTCAATGTAGAGGTTGGTTACCTATTGGAATTGGGTCTGTACAGTAACAATGTAAAATGTTTAACTTTTGTAAAATTAGGTCTGTTTGTCAATGAAAATGACACCATATGCAATGTCTAGCTATTGTGATTGGGCCTGTTTTTTTTTATGCCCCTGTGGGAGCATATTGTTTTACCCCTGTCCGTCCATTCGTCACACTATAGTATGCATAGTTTGTCCCTCTAACTCCTCCTACAGTTTTGGAGCTACAGCTTTAATATTTTGTAGGATGTTTATACACATAATGGAGGTGTGCATGTGCTCAGGATTTTGATTTTCATCAAATATTCTCAAAATGACAGGTAGTTGGACTTTTCATTTATGCCCCCATATAGGATATATGGTTTGTCCGGCTAACTCCTCCTACAGTTTTTGAGCTAGACCTTTTATATTTTGTAGACAGTTAGTACTTACACTGAAGGTGTGCATATTTTATGGATTTTGACTTTCAACAATTTTTTACAAAATTATGGATGCATGAACTTCAACAGATTTTGCTAAATCTATATAGGATATATGGTTTGTCCGGCTAACTCCTGCAGTTTTTGAGCTAGACCTTTTATATTTTGTAGACAGTTATATATATATAATTAGTACCTACACTGAAGGTGTGCATATTTTATGGATTTTGACTTTCAACAATTTTTTATAAAATTATGGATGCATGAACTTGAACAGATTTTGCTAAATCCATATAGGATATATGGTTTATCTGGCTAACTCCTACAGTTTTTGAGCTAGACCTTTTATATTTTGTAGACAGTTAGTACCAACACTGAAGGTGTGCATATTATATGGATTTTGATTTTCAACAATTTTTTACAAAATTATGCTTATATGAACTTAGCCAAACCTGTTAGCGTGTAAACAATGCTCCTTATACTTGCGGCTCCCTCCAGGCACTGTGGCTTCCTCCGCCACTAAAACTGACCGCCACGATATGGCTGAAATACTGCTGAAAATGGTGTTAAACCCCATTCAATCAATCAATCAATCGAACATCACATTGTTAGGTACAGATTCATTTATTTCAGTCATTTCTGCTTGATGCTGAATAAGCAAAACATTGGTTTATCCTTTTGCAATTATAACCTCGGGGGCATTGTATGTGTCTTACAGACACAAACCCCTTTTAAAGTCTATACATAAGTTTTTTTTACATCATACCCGATGAATAATATACCATTCCTTCAAATTAAGTTATATTGAAAATCCATTTTGGCTCTTCAAGACGTTTTCTTTGCATTATACCCCTACACATTCCTCAGAACCAAGCCAAAAGTTAAGGTAGTAAATTGGAATTGGGGTGAGGGGAGGGGGGGGGGGGGTTGAGGTGGATAAGGTTGAGACGGGAGCATTCAATTTTCTAGTTGTCATTGTATTCCATAGAGGATACAGAAGAATTTTAGGACAAGTATAAGACAAAAAAAAATCTGTATAATGATAAAAAAAATCAATATTTTTTTCTTCTTCTGAGATTAAAGTTTGTTTCTTTATTACATGACATATAAAACTATTTATAGAATATAAAGCTATTTATAGAACATAAATCTATTTATAGAGTACAGATGATGGTATAGAAACAGACCATTGGAATGATAGTGAAGAAGATTTATTTGGATCTCTTAAGAGAGGTAAGTTATATTTGTACCCTTAAAAGAATACAGGCAAACTTGTATTCAACGGTCAACCTTGAGACAAAGGAAAAATAACCAGATAAGACAACCGTCCGCTTATTTAAGATTGATCGATCAGGATTTTTAGTTTTAGTCTGAAATTATTCACTTGTTACTGTTACTGGAATGTATTTTATTGGAAAACACGGTGGAAGCTTTGTAATGCTCTGTAGTAGTAGCTATTCTGCCATTCTTGTTACCGCTAGGGAGAATGCCTGAGTGAGGACCTATTGTAGTGCTCTGGTGTTTTTTTACCGATTTCCGGTTAATTAGTTGATTATTCAATAAAACTATATCAAATTTAGTGAGCATGGCACGTTTCTGGAATAACCTTTATCAGGTACGCTCAAAATGGAAAGATTGGAAAGTCAAATAATTTAATAGTGTTTGGGATATGATATAACAATTAGCTCAGTTGATACTATCATCTACTGAAATCACCTTAAAACTTGACTATCTATGATTCTATAAAATCTAGAATTAAACATGACAGTTAAATATTGTTAACTGATATGATGCGATAAAATTTGAGTGACCTAGTTAGTGAGGTGACCTCTTATTAGTCCCCTACCGGCAAAGCTGAAGGGGATTATAGTTTTAGGTTCCGTCCGTCTGTCCGTGTGTCCGTCACATTAAAATTTAAAGTTTTCCAGACTTTTTATTTACGTTCTTTGATATATTGACTTGATATTTGGTATATGGCTATATCTAGATGAGTTACAATTTAAGTTCGAATTTTGTTCCAGACGAATGATTTTTGGCTGAGTTATGGCCCTTGAACTTGTATTTTTTGTTCAAATTTTAAGTTGTCCAGACTTTTTTTTGACGTCCTTTGAGATATTGACTTGATATTTGGTATGTGGCTATATCTAGATGAGTTAAAGTTTAAGTTTGAATTTCGTTCTGGTCGAATGATTATTGGCTGAGTTATGGCCCTTGAACTTGTATTTTTTTATCAAACTTTTAGTTGTATGGACTTTTTTTTGACATCCAATGAGATATTGATTTGATATTTGGTATATAGCTATATCTAGATGGGTTACAGTTTGAGTTCGAATTTCATTCTGGTCGAATGATTTTTGGCTGAGTTATGGCCCTTGAACTTGTATTTTTTTTTCTCTATTTTAAGTTGTCCGGATTTGTTTTACATCCTTCGAGATATTGACTTAATTTAAAATCTAGTCACTGCAAGGTGATACTTCTAATATTTTAGGTCCTCTGATTTTTGCAGCGGTAGGGGACAATGTATTGCTATGTGCAATACTCTCAGAATTCTTGTTTTTGTTAAAATAACCCGTAAATCTGGTCGGGATGGGTTATAAACTGCCCGTTTACATTACAGCAAGTGACTTCTAATTCAATGTGACCAATAGGGTATTAATGGAATACGTTTTCACTCTACTTTCATATAAAAAATTTAATTGCTTGTCTCTCTTCGATATAAATATTAATGGAATGGAATCCCTCATGCTTTTCATGCCTTTTTTGTATTGTTGTTTTGATTACAGGTAAAAGGACAGGTAAAGGTGAAGAAGCAGATGACAAACAGCTGATTGCCTTACTGAGAAGTCAGATATTGACATATCAGTCGGAGAACGAACAACTTAAACACAAACAGTTACAGGTTAATATCTTTTGTAAAGTTATATAAGATATTCTACTATTATGATTGCATTGCAATAACGTATGTATCTTTCATTATAAAAAAAAATTGGAATAAAAAAATGGAATTACAAAAAAACAAGTAAAAACAAAATTGCAATTGCAAAAAATAAGTTGCAATAATTCTGTACGTAATTTCTTGACAGTAAGTTGTGATGATTTTATATCAGTATTGTCACAAAACTTAAATTGATTAATTGATGTTTAACACTAACTATAGCAGTATTTGAGCTATAGTGTGACCCACAAAATTACATTTTGGAGAAATAATTGGGTTTTGTACTTGCTAACAACTTTTATTTTATGTTATAAAACTAATACAGTTTGTGGTTTGGCTATTTCTTCTTGGTTTTTTTTTTAATACTTGTACTTTAATGGTACATTAAAAAAGCATATTCTATGAACATTTGTGTCGATTGAAATAACACAAAATTTAGCAGTAATTCAGCCATATAGTGGCATGTGAAATTAGTCATGTACAGGTACATTTGTATATGTGATATTGGTGGAAATTGGGTGTAATGCTTTTAGTTATTGCATGTTAAGTTTTCGCAGAGTAAAGTTTTTTGTGTATGCATTATTACCTAAACACCGAAATCATACAATTAGAATACAACATATTAGTGTGATAGCGTCAGAGTTTGTCTTTGTCTCAACAAGTTTTTTGACTCGTTATAATCACAGATGTTCATAGAATATGACAAGAGATTAAAATGCTTGAGATCTAATGTTCATTCATCTATTTTCAGCCATCATATAACAGGTTCCGGTACATTATCATACTTGGCATTTTATTGCATGATAATTTTTGAAGAATTTTAATGTCTTTTAGTAGATTTTTTCTTCCACATTTGCATGGAAACTGCATCCACTGAAATCTTTGCATTTTTTTTTTTACTGAATTAAAATTGTCTATGTATATCTGTCCAGATACCTTGTATTTTTATCACTTTATGTAAAGCGTTTACATCTTATCCACAAGTCATCCATCTTTTATGTACAAACACACCCCTCTTTATTATACTCCCTCTCCACCGGAGGGGGGTATACTGTTTTACCTCTGTCCATCCTTCCGTCTGTCCCCAGATATTTTTCGTCGCATTTTTCTCATCAAATATTAATGGCAGAAATCTAATATTTGGTCACAAGCTTCATATAGGTATGCCATACTGTGGGAAGCGTTTTTGGACCTGTCAGATTCCTAGTTCCTGTTTGCCGACTTAGTTGGTTTTTATACACATTGAACATATATGCGGGGGTATCATAAGTTAGCATTAGCTCACAGTTCATCTTGTTGATTCTAAATGGAGGGACGCTAAAATAAATAAGATTGAGATAAATTTCTTAAATATGATTTTATTTATCTAATGAACTGCTACTGGATTGAGGTTTTATTGAAAATATACCTAACCTATTTTTTAACTTGAAAGATAAATTGAGGAGTATTGTGGTACGGCATCATTACTATGCTGTTTAGTAACTGACTGATTCTTTTTATAAAACTAAATGCCATGACAAACACACAAGTAGAAAATATTTCTGAAATAGAGATGACAATGACGATTTTTTTTCCCACAAAACTAACATTTTTATTGAAAAATGTCAATTAGTTTAGAGAAAAACATAAGTACCAGTACCTTATCCTGATCTTGTTAATATTATTAGCATGTTATATTAAAAAGTGTTCAGTCATTTTAGTAAGATACAATATTGATAAATGAAAGGAAAAAAAAGTATTATGGATCTTCAGAGGTATTCTATAATTGTTACTAATTTTAGAGAAAAAAAAATACTTCCTGTTTGTTTGTACTTTCGTTTTTGATCCATGTGTTTGTGGATATGAAAAAATTTAAGAGAGTCTGACATCTGTAAGTTTATTCTATAAGTGATATCTATGGTCATCATTCTTTGTAGGTTTTTATTTTATCTTGACAATAATATTATCTATATTTAGATTTTTTTCTATCTCTCAATTGAATTGCAAGTACCATTTTTATTAGTAGATTATGATTTTTATTTTTGGAAAGTCAATCATTTGGGATTCTGTAGAAATTATTTCAATGGGTTATGGAATTAGATGTCATTTTTACATGGAGGGTTAGGGCTATGGTGTTTAACACCACTTTCAACAATATTTCAGTTATATTGTGGCATTCAGTTTTATTGGTGGAGGAAACCGTAGTACCGAGAGAAAACCACCAACCTGCCGCAAGTCACTGATAAACTTTATCACATTATGTTGTATCGAGTACATCACGTCTGAGTGGGTTTGAACTCACAACGTTAGTGGTGATAGGCACTGATTGCACAGGTAATTATAAATCCAACTACCATATGATCATGGCCACGACATGACTTTGAACGATTATTTACAGATCTGACCTAAAGCATGTTAATATTCTAAAATCAATCTAATCTGTATCATATTATATCGTCATTTTCTACTTTAATGGTTTTTTTAAATCAAGTTTTGTGCAATCATTCTTTTAGTGTTTCATACAATATTATTTTGAACTCTGTATGTGTATGTCTTTTCAATAAATCACTTTTATATTTTAGTTTATTGACTTTTAAGTACAAAATATTATACAATTATCACCTTTTCTTGAGATCAGTGCATTTTGTTAATCTAAATAATATCATTATACCCCCACAACAAAGTTGTAGGGGGGTATACTGGTTTCACCATGTCCGTCCATCTGTAGACAAATCCTATGTTGTACGATAACTTGAGTTGTGTTTCTTAGAATCTTTTAAAATTTTATCATCTGTTTACTGGTGAAGAGAGGAGGATCCCTTTCATTTTTGGTCAGAACAATCAGTAATGTTTTGGTTATGGAAATAGGTTGGACAGATGTGGGGAGTGGGGGGTATATCTTAATGAGCTGTGCTCACAGTAATACTAGTTGTATTACAGTATGAACTTTTTACACTGATATTTATTATGTTAATGTATTGTCTTTGTGTATTGTGTATATGTGGTCTTGTCTTTGTGTATTGTATATGTGTGGTCTTGTCTTTGTTGCATTTTGATTCAGAGAGTTAACAGAATTAAAAGCATGTCATACATTATAAATGGAAGCATGTTTGTGAGAGAAAAAAAAAATTACTTGTATTTTCCAAAAACTGCCTTATACTTAGTTAAAAAAATATGATTCTGTCCAGTTTGTGACATTTTCAGTATTCATTGAAAATTTAACTATTTTGAGTCTTGAAAAGAACCAGATAGAAGTATGAGTATGAATATTGTAACTTCAGGAATAAAACTTAATATTATAAAAGTCAGTACATGTATTATGGTAAGTGATTATGTCAGAGAAAAAAAATCTATTCCTAAGCCAAAATATAACAATAGTTTTAGTATGTTTTACATAGTCAAATATATATTTTTGTGGGTTTTTTATTTCAATATTGAACAAATTGCATATTAAAATAATTATTTGTCAGAGGACTGTGAGATTCTAGTCATTTTAGGTTTCATTTTGACACTTGTATAAACGTACATTTTTAGTCTGAAGATGGAAAGGAAATGTCGACCACCTCAGCTGATCAGGAACTGCCCAAGAAAATGGATATGTTGAGTCAGCAATTGTCAATATTACAACAACAGAGAGATCAATTTAGAGAACAGCTGGTCAGTAGATTTTATAGCAGAGTTTGACGAAAGGAGGGTGGTCAGTTGGGAGGACTTGCAAACTTATGTATGCTATGTACTTGCAAATTCATTCTCTGACAGTAAATCTCATGAAATTTATATGTAGTGTTTATTTCAACAATATCTTGATTTTATTCGAAATTTTGTAATATCCAAATACTTATTTTTGGGGGAAATCTTTGTTTTTAATGAAACACTGAATTTTGAGAATTGTTGCTTGTGTGTGCTCTAGCAACTTCATTCCTTGACAGATTCTCACCAAATATATACAAAATCTTTATTTCAAGAATACCTCTAGTAATTTTGAAAATGAATATTATTGAAATAATTTTGTGGTAAATTCTTTGTTTACTTAATGAAACATTTCCCCATGGAACTATGAATAGATTTTTAAAAATACCTATTTTTGAAATTCTTTATTATTATTTTTTTCCCTGTTAATAGTGTTACTGGCAATCAAAAACCTATATGCTAGTGTGTGACTGTTTTACTTTGAAAATTATCAATTAAGATGTTTTTAAGAAATATTTATACTGTAAAAAAAAATCATCTCAGTCCAAAATTCTGAAGTCAAAAGTCTGAGTTGTCTTAAAAAGGTGAAAACTATTTTAAAGATGAAGATCTCCCACTCTACAGATGTTGTTGGTTCCTCTGAATTACATAAATATAACTTTCAGAAATTATTTTTGTTTAAAAAATGCTAAAAGTTATACACTTAAAATGAGATTCTTTTTTTTTGATGATTTTTGGTATTTAACGCCACGCCACTTTCAACAATATTTCAGCTATTTCATGGCGACCAATTTTAGTGGTGGAGGAAGCCGGAGTACCCGGAGAGAACCACTGACAGTGGGCAAGCAACTGGTAAACTTTATCACTTGCGACTGCGAATCGAGTGCACCCTTTTTTGTAATTTACAAAGCCGGGCGCGAATCCATGCCGTACTGGTGATAGGCTTGTATGAGTTGTTAGATCCAACGACCTAACTCATTGAGCCACCATTGAGAAAAATAATCACATTGTTAGAAACAGTTTTACTTTCCTATTTTTTTTATATTGTATTTGCAACTGTTCTGATGGTGTGGTATTTTTGGTTTTTCATTTACTTTCCTATTATATATTTTCAGGCAATGTACAAAATGGGCAATACTCCATATCAGTATGAAGCCTGCTCATCATTATTAGAGGAACTTCTGTCATCTAAACACAAGGTATATTGTATAGATATCAAAATTATTTTATGGAATAGAAATTTATAAACTGGTAGTCTT
This sequence comes from Gigantidas platifrons, assembly GCA_002080005.1. Lineage (NCBI taxonomy): Eukaryota > Metazoa > Mollusca > Bivalvia > Mytilida > Modiolidae > Gigantidas > Gigantidas platifrons. The sequence goes on from MJUT01062886.1 coordinate 692,775, forward strand.
AAAACAAAATTATCTTTGTCAGATTTAACCTAAATGTCAAATGTATAAGACAAGAATATGGTAAAGGTTAGATTATATTTTGGCATGAAAATTCAGAGCAATTTTCAGTGGATTGCTAAAGGTGGGTGCTATTCTGGAAATAGAAAGAGTAGTACATAAATTATTAAATTATATTTTATTGCTTCAAATTAAATCTAGTTTATACCTATTGTTATGTTTATAGTAGTAAACAAATAAGCACTGGTAATATCCAGGAATCAGACATTCTTGTTTTATTAAGAAAATTTTATTATTTCCATATAGATCAAGTTTTTATTGTCTTACATATTGTTTGATTTCTTTATGAAGTCTATTAAATTTTAATCAATCTAGAAATACATAAAATGTTTCATATTTCTCCATATTTGAAATAATTTCAATTGGATAGTCCACAATTTTCTCCATATTTGTAAAAGAATACATGTTTTTTTTTTATTTCAGGACATTGTTGAACCTTTCTGTAACATAGAAGTTGACGGACAAGTAACAGGCATTACTACAATAGGGGTATGTACATATATGATATACTGTTTAAGATTATACAATTTATTTTGATAGAAATTGGAAAGTATACAAAAAATATAAGAATTTATTAGAAATTATACCAAAAAAAAGAGGGAAAGTGTCTCAAGTGTGGTGGATTGTTGGGTAGAGCAAAGGACTATAAAATTGGTTTTTACTGCATCACCGCTATAAAGCACTCAACATTAAGGAATAAGATCAAAGACTGGTTGGATAGGAATCAAAGCAGAGTGACATGTCTACCTGTGAACTGTTTTTTGTGAGCCAGCACTATAATAAAATCTAATTAAGCCTGTTGGTCTAGTACAAAGCGGACAATATCATCATCATTTCATTTATTTATTCATTGGATATAACTTCTTCTCGCCATGGTATAGCTGAAAAAAAAATAGCTTATTTGGCATGAAAAAAGAATCAATGACTCACTAAACAGCAGTTTAGAAGATCAGGACAATATTATACACTTATATTTTAATTGTATGATATACAGTCACACCTGTATTAAGAGGTCATCTTTGGGACAAAGAAAAAGTGGTCTTTTAAGACAGGTTCAATTCATATGCAATGTTCTATGGCAGGACAAGAAAAGATGACCTTTAATTTAAATGCAGGTGACCCCTCAATAGAGGTGATCACATGGGCATGTTTGACTGTATTTAGATGCCCCAAGCTTTTTTTGGTGTAAAAAATACAATAATTCAAATTACTTTCTTGTAGGAAAATCTTAAGTCTGGAAAATACTCCTCTTTTGACAATTTTGAAGCAGATATGAAACAAATCTTCAAAAACAGTTCACAGACTGGTGACCAGGAATTAATGGAAAAGGGACGAGAGCTAGAGAAAATTTTCGAAGATATTTCTAGTTCTATAAATATTGCAAAGAAACGTCAAGTTCCAAATGGAGACATATCATTTCAAATTAGAAAAGACACTGCAATACCTGTTGTAAGTAAAACAATCCATTGTGTTGTTTAGATGATATAGGGATAACAGTATATGTGTTCTGTCAACTTAGTCGGGTGTTTTCTACCTTACTTTACTGTGGGATCACAGTTTTTTTTGGAGGGGGGCTGAAATTGGACCACTTTCAAATTTGGCATAATTATTTATATGTTTCCCCACATGAAGATGTGTATATGTATTTTATTATTTTGCTGATTGAAATTTGTTAGAGTTATGACACTTTTTACAACTGACATAGTAAAAAAAAAAAAAAAAAAAATACCACACTGTCGGAAGTAAAATTGATAACCTAAACAGATATATGCGACCACTCACTTGTCCAGGTTGGAACAGGCACTGGATAATGATAATCAACCGTTCCACATTTTAATTTATACCTTTTCAAAATGTCTAGAAGCATAAAAAAGTAAAATAGCTGATTTCTTCAGCAAAACTAGTAAACACACAGAGCTTGAAACAATTTACATGATTTAAATATATGCAAAACAATGCAGAGTAATAGAGACACATTTAAGGGTAAAAACAATTTGTTTTCAAATATATATTGATTAGAATATTGGGTTTATTGGCATTGGTTCAAGTCTAGTTTTTAAGGGCCAAATTTTTAAGAGGAGGGGCCACATGACAATTTTAACCAAATCCTAGAATGAACTCAGTAAATAATATACCGGTATTTTCTTTTCCAACAGTCCAATGTATGTATGTATGATAAAATTAAAATTATGTTAATGTCATTTTAGCTTTCCGAAAGTGGTGCTACAGAATCAGTTTCCGAAAACAATATTAAATTAGACATTTCTAATGACAATTCTGATGTTCATCAGTTACGGACAGATTACGAAAAATTAAGAGAAGAAAATGTTTTATTACACCAGGATTTAGAAACCCTACGAACAACATACGAAAAATTAGTACAAGCGGGAGACAATCTTCAGGACATGTATGATCAACTGTTGGGTGAAAAAGATGAGCAGTTCGTGAAAATTGAAAAAGTTGCTCGTGAAAAGGAGGAGCTTGTTAAAGAGAACGAATTCTTATTGTCAGAAGGAAATGCTATGCATGATGACTTGGAAAAACTTGTTCAAGAATTAGAAGACATTCAGGACAAGTTCAAAAATGTTCAAGGCGAGAAAGACGATTTAGAACGCAAACTTGCAGCAGTGAATATACCTGCAAAAGCCAGCGAAATGGCTAAAATTATGGATGAAAGAGACAAGTTGAAGGACAAGTGTCATGAATTACAAGTGGAAAATGAAACACTGAAACTTGATCATGAAATTGTCTTGGAAGAAGTTCAGAGTAAGCAGGAACAGTGTAATCAATTACAAGGAGACAATGATCAAATGACGCAAGATTTCGAAACTGCACAAGAGGAGTTTGATCAGCTGACACAGCAGCACGAAGGTTTACAGCAAGATTACAATCAGTTGGAACAAGATTATTCAGAACTTCTAGCCGACAAGGAGAAATTAGAAACCGAATTCTTAGAAGTTCAGACTGCAAGTGTGAAAGAACATAATCCTTTAGCCGAGGAAGAGACAGAGGAATTAAAGCAGGAAAATGAAATGCTTACTTACGAAAAAGATCAACTGGAAATGACAATTAAAGAATTGTCGAAGAATAATGCACTTTTAGAGGAAAAGTTAGATCGGACTAAAGGGGAATTAGGAAAAACATTAGAAAAATTGAAAAAAGAAGCATCTTTACGTGTGAAACTAGATACAGGGGCTAATACAGATAAAGAGAAACAGATCAAGTCGTTACAAGTTCAAGTTAACCGACTACAGCAGCAACTTGCCGTAGGTTTCTAGTCAACATCCCAAATCTAACTGTACATGTGTGAATTGTGTGTGTAAAAATTGTGTGTTGTGTAAAATATTTTGATTAGCCACCATGTGTTCAAGGAATATTGCTACAAAAACAAATGAAACCCTAATGTTATCCAGGTAAAACGTGTGGAAATTTGTGAACACCTATGTAGCACATCTTTTGGTAGACAGAAGCTTTACACAGTTTGTAGACTGTTGTTGTAGCCATTCAGTAGATAAAATGCACATGTAGAAAACACTACAATTCACACATATCAGTTTGTAGATGCGATCTCTCTATCTTTTAATGATTTTTGCTTTACGCATTGCTTTCAGTTGAACAACTTTGTGTCTGCTTTTTCTTTTATTAGCTCACCTGACCCAAAGGGTCATGTGAGCTTTTGTCATCACTTTGCGTCCGTCGTCGTCGTCGTCCGCGTCTGTAAACTTTTCATACTTTCTTCTTCTTCTTTGAAACCACTGAACTGATTTGGACCAAATTTGGCAGAAATGTTCATTGGGAGGTCCTCTACTATATTTGTTATTTTGGTGCAGATCGGAAATCCAACATGGCCGCCAGGGCCAATAATGTGTTCTGATTGGTTGAAACTTTGTAAATCTTCTTGTCAGAAACTACTCAGCCGATGGAATTGTAACATTATAGAAATGATGACTGGATGGTCCTCTACTAAATTTGTTATTTTTGTGCCGATCGCATATCCAAGATGGCTGCCATGACTCGACTTAGTTTTAACATAGAACCCTATGGGAAAAATGTTTAAAAAAATTTTCCTCTGAAAGCAGTAAGTCAATTTAAAGCAACCATGACATGAATGGTCCTTAGGTGATCAACTTTCAAAATAATGTCATGTGACCCTGACCTCCATCCAAGATGGCCACCATCAGCGAACATAGTTTTAACATAGGACCCTATGGAAAAAATGTTTAAAAATTGTTTCCTCTGAAACCAGTAAGTCAATTTAAAGCAAACGTGGCATGCATGGTCCTTAGGTGGTCAACTTTCAAAATAATGTCTTGTGACCCCGACCTCCATCCAAGATGGCCGCCATCAGCGAACATAGTTTTAACATAGGACCCTATGGAAAAAATGTTTAAAAATTGTTTCCTCTGAAACCAGTAA
>MJUT01062886.1:698149-730203 GCA_002080005.1 Gigantidas platifrons
CCTCCATCCAAGATGGCCACCATCAGCAAACATAGTTTTAACATAGGACCCTATGGGAAAAATGTTTAAATTTGTTTTCCTCTGAAACCAGTTAGCCAATTTAAAGCAAACATAGCATGAATGGTACTTTACCAGAATTGTAATTTTGGTGCTGATCGGTAATTAAACATGGCTGCCAGGGGTAGATAATGTTTTCTGATTCGTCAATCTTTAAAAATCTTCTGGTCAGAAACTACTGATTCAATTGAATTTGTTTTCTGGTGTGAATGATCTATGGATGGTCCTCTACTTAAATTGTAAATTTGGTTCCGATTGGAAATTCAAGATGGCCACCATAGACGAACAACGTTTAACATAGAAGCCTACAAGACCCAATGGGAATTTGTACTGAGTTGTTCTTCTCAGAAAGTACCAAGCCAGTTGACTTGATTTGTTCTATGCTGCTCCTATCTGCAAACAGAAAGACTTGAAAAATATGCTTGTTGATAACCTTCTTCACGAATTAAAACTTAAGCAGTCTAATATACTTACCATGGGAGATTTTAATTTTGACTTTAGGTTTTCAGAATTTATGGAGCACACATTCAATAGTAAGCAAATTGTGTCTTAAGTCGCAAGAAAATATGAATCTTTGTTAGACTTCACGTTCCTAAGGATTTACCCTGCCAATTATTACCAGGTGAGCGATGACAGGCTCTCCAGAGCCTCTAGTTTATTATTTGTTGTGTGTTTTGTTTTAAATGCAGAGGGAGTGCAATTGCACCAAATAATGGATATAAATATCTATGAGTGTTATATTATACTGCAGTCCACCTTTTATAAGACCACGGCCACCAAAGGCCACCCGTCTTCAGGCCAGATTTCAGAAGAACTGAGAGTGTAAAATACTACTAAATTGGCCCCCAAAGACAGGCCAGGTCATCCCTCTGATAAGGCCACTTTTAAAATTTTTAATTTGATAAAGGATTTTTACGGCATCCTTCTTGGAAAAGAAATTCCGCCCTTAAAAAAAATATTTATCCTTTAGTGCTCTGTTTGTTTTCTTCTGGCTTTACGCTTGAAACGTACCTGTTGTTGGGTCAGCACTGGTGGTCGGTCACTTTTTAAATTAGAGAAGAGATGGTCTTATTAAATGGCGGACTACTGTATAGACGTTTTCAGAAATCGGTGATTACCTAGTTATCATTCGTGGACAATAGGTGGTGTTACCATCGTCCGCCATTATGAAAGTACAACAATCGGTTGTTTACACTAGTTACGATTAATCAGTATTCATAATTGGATTAGCTAAACACGCTTCTGTTGTTTTTTTTTTCAGATAAAGAAATGCAGATATTCAGAAGTTTTAATTTGATAAAACTTAAATTCCTTTTCATCTTCACTACAGTTTCCTATAAAGAAATTGACCGAAAAAAAGTTTTAATTTGTTTTACAATTTAACACACAAAATAAATTAATAAAACAGAATTGAAAAATGCACCTTAAGATGTCACATTCAAAGTTAAAGGGGCATTAGCTACGATTTTGACCCAAAAAATATATGTTTTGGAAATTGGTAAATAGCTTTAAAATGATGAAATAGAGGTAAGTATTTCACATTAAACAGCTAATCGAACCACTTTCCGCCTTTTGAGAACGAAAATTACCATCGATTACTTATTTGTATTTTGTCGCTTGTTAACTGCCAACTTGCATGGTTCGTTGTTCATACATGTAATTAACACTGACTAAAATTCAATTCACAAAATATAAGAAATGAGTGCATTGTTGTACTGATTTAATGACGATTCGACAAACTCTGTAAACAATGTTGATAATTAATAAGATGACGTCCATTTCTTGATCGATCTCAAAACACGAGCAGTTGCAGGCCTTTTCCCCGATGCGCGTACATTTCATAACATTTATAAGTTACAGAAACACGTTTTATTAAGGCATCAATCATATCTGATAGTTTTTATGGGTAACAAAAATTTACGATTTGGCAGTTCTTTCTTATCAGTTAGGCACACTTTTTATCATTATTACTTCACTTTAAGACTTATAAATATAGATACAAAATGCAACTATTTTGCGTTTTCGATTTTCAAGCCATCTTCCAATTTATTTGTACTTAAAAATAAATTTATATTGTTTTTTCTTATAAATGTGTATAAATATCTTCTATAAATTTCAATTTCTGACCTAATTTTTATTCTTATTATGTAACAATATGGTCAGGTTGTTATTTTCATTGAATGGCATCTCAAAATAGATTGCTTCACAGTAGGGGCACTTCCTGTATATTGGGTACATCCTGTATATTACAAGACAACCTAATTCCGATCACCTAGAAAATATTCCCACGACATACATATTTTTTTTTATAACCACAGTGATCAACCTTCCAAAGGACACAACTTGAAGACGGCTTGAAATTCGAAAACGCAAAATAGTTGCATTTTGTATCTATGTTAGATAAGTCTTCACTTTAAATCGTATAGTAATAATTTCAAAAAGCATATATTGTAATTTATATATTTACTTTTTAATTTCATACAAAATATTAATTTGATTACCCCTTTTTTCTTATGCTTGAAAAGCAAAATAAAAAAAGTGCATGTAGTAGGATTTATACTGATTTTGTATTGGGAAAATAACGGTAATTAAAAAAAATAATAATACATACAAGCTAAATTTATTTGTTGTCATTATATCTCCGTTTATAAATCATTTCACAGCAGGTGTTATCATTGAATTTCAAGCCGAAATAACAGTTTATTGTGACACATGTTCTAGAGAAACCATACATTAGCGTATCGATAAACCCCGAGAACATAATATTTTTGTATATTACTAATGGCGGACACACTCGGAAGTCGATAATGGCCACGCCCATGTTTTTAAGAATAAAAAGGTCTATAGTCAGTAATATATTCAACATGAAACAAGTTTCATGGTTTTCATGGACCTTAAATGGAGGTAATGAATTAAATATCAAAACTGCAATCGAATGTACAGTAAATGAATATCTTTTCTGTCAATCTGTGAAAACAAATAATAACGACTCCCCAATATTTGCATAATAACTTGACCTGAGGTCATTTTTGTCCAATTAGTATTAAAGTCAATATGTGTAATATTTAGTTTTCATGTAATCTGTAAAATTGAATGAATACTTGTTTTATTATTTGTGGAGTACCAATGTAATTTTTGTGGATTTCGTTTGAAATGAAAAATTTCCATATTGCTATTTTTTGCTGTGTAATGAAACCACGGAATTAGGAAAACACAATTCCAAGTACCGGTAAGATTACTCAAACCGCGAAAATTGGCATCTATCAAGAAAGTACTTTCACAATATTGAGAGATTTTTTACACATGCATTTTAAAACAATTTCTGTGGAGTGTAACTTATGTAAAAATCTGTATATGAATATTATTGTATACAGAATTTGCTGTGTCGTCTGCTTCTTAGCTTATACGACTTATCTGCTTAATATAACCAGGAATCTAACCAATACATGTATATGATATTTTTACAGGAGACAGACAGACGTCATATGGATATTGTCAATACTTACAGAACACATTTATTAAGTGCTGTACAGGTATGTAGCTTAATATTATGTTGCTATGACAACTGAACTGGAAATTTTATACAATTGTTTTGGCCTTGGCCACTAGACATAAGGGAATATTACATTTTGTAGCCATTTATAACTATGCCTGAATTTACTTCAAAAGATATGATTGTTATTTATGATCGATGAAAGATCGACCGTATCAGTGGTGTAATGGTTAACATGCTCGTTCGTCTTGAGTGTTTTAGATTGTAGATTCAAGGCCTTTTTGGGTCAAACCAATGGCTATGAAATTGGTATTTTGCTGCTTCTCTACTTGGCACACAGCATTAAGGAGTAAGAACATACAGAGATGTGGAAAAAGTATTCAGTCACTGTAATATTTTACTATATATTTCATATAAATCAACATTTTTGCAAATCATTATTCCCAAGTCAATTCTTATTCGTTTTTAATGAATTTTTACCAACAAAGGCAGAATTAAATGTAGTTTTACATTGTTATTTCAGCATAAGTTTATAATCTAAGAATTTGAAGAGTTCACAAATTAAACACAAAATAACATTTTGAACATCAAAAACACAATACAATGATAGTACTTTTTAATACAAATAATTTAAGTTTGTGTTTAAATCGTGAATATTTAAAATTTGTGCTTCAAAAAAATATTTCAAAATAATCACAAAAAAATACATACATTCTCACTTTTATTGGTAAAAATTTCATAAAAATCTTCATAGTATTTATTCTGGAATATTGTTTTGGAAAAATGTGGTTTTATATAGAATATATAGTAAAAAATTACAGTGACCGAATACTTTTTGCATGTCTCTGTAGATATGTTGGCTTGGAATAAGGATATGGCTGAGTAGGGCAACATGTGTATCTGCAGACTGTTGTTTCAGCGAGACAGCACAATAAAAATCCAACTAAACATTTTGGTGTAGTACAGAGCAAACACCATCATCTCATCAAAATGTAGCTTGTTCTTGTCATGATATGGCTGAAAAATTGCTCTTTTTTGGCATTAAACAACAATCAATCACTCACTTAGTTTATATATCACATACCCCATAGAATTAAATGTAAAAAGTTAACAATGGTTTGGAAATACTTCAATAAACAGATAATTTGTAATCTGTTTTTTGGCCACTCGTGATTTATTTTTGATATTTAGATTTGAAAGAATATTTATTACATATATTTTACACTTTTTTGTTTGCGGTAATAAGGTGTTTAAAAACTGAACTAATTTTTCATTGTGTGACATTCGAGAATATTTTCCACCGTGAAGATCTTGCTACTGTGATGTCACGGAAAAATAAGCAGTTTTATCCTGCAATGACAGCATTTACCGACCAATATAACCTGCCCAATATTTTTTTTGATATTGGTCAGATATAAATAAAATGAAATTTTATATTTGGCAAACTCATCGGAGCACATTGGGGGATATTGTTTTCAAATACATACTAAAAATTATTTCAAATACTTTTATCATCGTCCAGTAAACGTTTATTTATGATTTAAGATTGCAGGATAAATATAATGCATGTGTACTGTCGAAGGATATAGGTAAATATGTGTATTCGGCGCGAAACGTGGGAAAATGCTCGACGAAGCCTTGCCTTTTCCCCCGTTTTTAAGCCTCATACACATACTACCTGTATGCTTCGACAGTGCACAAGTATTGTATATTTATTTCACTTGGAAGTCCCGAGCATCTCTATAATGATTGCTTTTTCAGGGCCACATGGATGAAGATGTGCAGCAGGCCTTGTATAACATCATAGAACTAAGAAGTATGGAAGAATACTGTTAATGAAGAAATAGTGCATGCAGAAATGAACTTGACCTAAGAACTATTAGTAACACTTGACCTACGAACTCTTAGTAACAAATGTAACCAATCAAAAACATTTCTGAAGAAGAGTCTGCTATACAATAATTTCGTTAAATTTACTGCTGAGACATTCTTTAAAAGAGTTATATAATTATAAGCTTCAAGAAAATTATTAGGAAAGTTATTAATGATAATTAATGAAAGTGGCAAATATTAAAATATATTTTAACCCTTGCTTCACATATTACATATACATGAAAGCAATAGCAGTTTAACATGCACATTTATCAAAAGGCAATATCATACTTTTAGCATGCATATATTATCTGACAAAGTGATTGCAATATTTGTAATAAGGGCTATGCCATAGCAAATTGTAGTGGGGAGAGAGTGTAAGATATGTAATGAATAATGGAGGTGGTAAGAAATTCTTACTCATTCCCCCCTCCTTTTCAATGGGATAGCCCTAATATTGACATTAAGCAGTATTATTCATTCTTCATAACTTTCCTCTCAGTATTTTTTTTATCATCAGAGAAATGAATTGACGCCATCATTTTACAGGTTAGAAAAATACCAGTATCTAGAACTAGAGATTTGAAAAAAAAACTGCTGACTACTACGTGTATACTTTCTTTTATTCTGAATGCTTTGATTAAGGTGTAGTAGTGTAGTTCTGGGCTGTCAGAACTGAAAATGACCATTGTAGGATTATTCACATTCAATTTTAAATATAAAAGTGCCTGTACATGCTTTATGTGAAAATATTAATAAATTGTTTTTCAGAATGTTCAATTTTAAAAATGAAAGTTTAAATGATGTGAAAAAAAAAATTTTTCTCTTACAGTCTTTTAATCACTGGGACATATTTAATCAAAGAACCCTTACGTGAATTACTTGGTCAATGTGATCATACATATTTTCAATCACAAATATTGCGGTAACTTCAAAGTCCAAATAAATGTATTAAATGAGTTAAATTTACATACTGTATTTTTACTTTGTAAACCATGCTCTTCCTATACTCATAGAATGTTTAACCCGTTTGTTAAATTTTCATAATATTATAAATCACCACAGGGGTAAAATATCTGCATGAGAATTTCCGCCAATTTCCTTTCGATTGTCATTAACGACGGAAATTAAAAAAAAACTTTTTGAAATATTTTTGATGTTTTAGTCATTGGAGAAACAGTTTCTCCTTCTGGTAACAGTGGATTGTGATATTTTATATCTCCACTATCAATGATTATTTTCAAATTGTAACTATATCTCGAGTGGAGATATATTGAAATCCACTGGGAGCAGATGGAGAATCCATATATATACTCTTGCCAACAGCAGTAGAATTATGTGTAATTTTTATAATACTTATATCTGTGCTAATGATATGTAAATCAATGTTAATGCTTACATTAGCAATTATTGACTACGCATATACTTTAATTTTTTGTTTATGTCGGATGTATTTTAATATTTGATATATATTTATATAGATTGATGAAGCATTTTATTCTTTGTTAAATTAATATATCTAAATTTTTTTTTGTATTTGATAAATCCAAGTATTGTCTCATTGTGTTATAACTGCTAAAATCTACATTAATATTGGGTGAAACAGGTCTTCAAAAACTGTTTATGAGGTAGCTGCCTTCTATTTACTGTAATCATCATTATTGAACCATACCACATATTTGATTGTTATCAAGTCTAACCTTTTAATGGTTAACGGAGCGGTCTCTCAGTGCAGTTTCTGTGTACGATTTTAAAGATGAACAAGAATTATGGCCAAAGAAGAAAAATATTGTCTGTACAAATATTCCTTATTATCGATGGTTTATAAATTTTCCTCTTGATTTTTACACATAATAATATCTATTGTACAAACTTGATCTCAAATGAGATCTTTTCATTGGCTATAGTCGGCATTTTAACAGCCGATGTGTATACAGAAAATCTGTTGTAGGATGGGAAAATCTTTTAAAAGCCATAGTTATGAATGAAGTTAATTATAGCTACACAAAAAATCAATAAACACACAACTTGACCTCAAATGAGATCTTTTCATTGGCTATAGTTGGCATTTTAACAGCCGATGTGTATACAGAAAATCTGTTGTAGGATGGGAAAATAGCACACAAAACAATACACAATTTTATGATTTTTACACATATTTACATCTATTATCAAGAAAGAAACGTGATACAAACATGTTATCGTTGATTTCTAATGTGTCCTTATATTGGTGTCACCATAACAAATCCTGATATTGACGTTTTGCTTGAAATGGACTTCTTATAACATCTTGCACCGTTGGCTTTGCCTTCCATGTAATATTACTCTGAGAAATCCATTCTTGCAAAAATTCAAATCAGTGATAGTATATTTTTATTGGAATCTATCTACTCTCTCATGTAATGGGACAAAAATATATATATAATTACTTAAACATATTAATTTTGTTTAAAGATTATAAATAAAGTTTTACTTGCCAAAAGAATTGCCCAAAAAATAAGATAAAAGAGAGAGTGTAAATAATCAATGTGGATTGGAATTTTTCATTGTAAAAGGTAACAAGAAAAAGAACTGTTGAAAAATCATAAATATCATTGTTATGTAATATTAATATTTTCTGATGTCATCAAAATATTGTACCAGGGTATTAGTTAATTAATCAGACACATGATGCAATTCATTTCCATCAATAATTTTATATCTAGTTAAAAAATTTACGGGTTGTTTCTAGTATTATTATGACATGCTCTTGAATCTCATTGAAAGTTAACTGACATGATCTTAACCTTTCACCTTCCATTTTCAGTTACAGTTGAAACCTATTATGTATTATGATATTACATGGTAGACTTTGTCATCAGTTTTTTTTTTTTTTGGCATTGTGTTAAATCAGAAGGATAAATTAATGAACACTGGACATAGTTGGGATGACCTCGAATGTTTTATCGGTTTTCAATTTATTTTTATCACTAAAGGCTATGAAATGAAAATGGTAAAACAAAAATTAAGTTTTTGTAAGAAAAGAAATAAGAATTATAAAATATAAGGATATCATGAACAGCAACGATATGTCATGAGTAGTTACGAGTGTTCAACAAAACCCAATTACAGTTAAAGAGGAGCTACAGAGATACTGTGTAATTCAGCTATTTGACCATAAACGACAGAGTACTGGAGATTTTCACTTACTTACCTAGGTAATTCTTTGTTCATTTGTTCCTTTGTAGGAAAAAAAAGTCACTTGTTTATTATATATATTTTTTGCTGAAGTAGCAAACTGCAACATTTTTTTCTGTTGGATTATTAGCTCACAGTGAGACCTATCTCACCTGAAACTCCTTCGAACCAGCTTTTATGTTCAAAATAGACAGGTGTTTGGTATATTTGCAGGTTAATTTAACGAAGTTTCCAACATTGGGACTTTATTTACAGTTCAGTTTATACAGGGTTCCGTTTTATTCCAATTTCAATACTAGACAGATTTCACTGTATTGAAATATTTACATCACAAGAGTGAAAATAAATTGATAATTTCACTAGAGATAATTACCAAATCTTTTAAACCTAGAAATCTTGGCATTTCATGGGCATCTATACTGGAAGCTTTAAATCTATGGGCATCTATCCTACTTAAGAATTAAAATTGTGAATTAAGTTTAATTAATTGTAAAGTTGCTATATATTTGATTTTCAAATTGAAAAAAAACCTAGTAAATTTAACATTTATAACTGATCAAAATATGTTTATTATTGATATTTGATTGGAATTGATGAGCATATGAACAATAGGATGAAATATATGTGTTGTACCACCACTTCTTATACCTTATATTATTTTTACAAATTATCTATTGTAATCAAACCATTGTATTTTTATAATTGTTTTATTCCCATGGTTGAACATATATTTCATACATATCAAACATAGATATATCAAAATATATTCTTTTACAAATCAAATTTTTTTTTATTTGTTACGCCACTTTTTTTTCAGATGGTAATTACAGGAGAACTAAGTTCATGCATTCAACTTCAATTGAAAATTTGATTAACTCACAATTGTTGGAGACATTCCATTTACTAAATATGCTGATCACATCGGTTTTGTAATGGTTAACGAGCTCCCCTTGAGTGCAGTATATCATGGGTTTTGAGTCCCAATTGGATCAGACCAATAACTATAAAATTTTTATTTGCTGCTTCTATGCTAAGCATATAGCATCACGGAGTAGGAGCCAAGACTGGTCTGCTCGGAATCAGGTTAGTGTGTCAGAGAGTAGTGACATGTTTACCTGCGGACTACTGTTTCAGGAAACTAGCACTATAAAAACCCAATTAAGCATGTTTGTGTAGTACAAAGCGGGCATCATTATCATCTTATCGAATGTAACTTGTTCTCGAAATGACATAGCTGAAAAATCGCTCATTTGACGTTAAACAACAATCACTCACTCACTCACACTTGTTGAAAACATTACTGATTCTGAATATGCCCAAAGATACAGACCACTACAATATAACTGAAATCCAAACCCAAGATACATGACTGGTGGAAATACTACATTGTAGGAATGTTCCATTAATTGCCCCCTGATAAGTGTTTTTTTTTTAAATCTTGGTGCACTCAGTCAAGGACTGCTACAGGAAATGGGCAAAACTAGAAAATGTTGAAGTTGATTCCTCTTTCAGAATGAATTGGTAAAAACAGTTTGATCACTTGTTTTTGTATCAGAACATTACAAGGTTCCATCAGATCCAATGAAATATTTTTCAAGGAACCTGCTGTTGTCCAAGGTCTAACCAGATTTCATAGCAAGTGTATTGTTGTTCCAGCTGACAAAGCCTCCAATAATATTGTATTTGTGTGCAAGACGCATAACTACGACTGTTTAATGAAACAACAAGATTCTTATAATCCTACATAGTCACTTTTAATCGGAATCCTCTTGGGATAAAATTCTAGACAATTGTAAGTCCGTTATTGAATCCGTTGTTATTAAAGCCAGACAAAAAATGTAAATCTACCTTTATACTAAGTACCCAGGTTACACTAGTGTCCGTACAAGGAACGATATATCATGACTTCTTATAAATGTTCAACAAAAACCTCATTGCAATTAGTGGAGCTGCATAGATACTATGAACTGGTTTACTCCACTAGAGGGAAGCGTGAATCGTGTGAGGATTCTAAATCTAGATACTGTGAACTAGCTTACTCCACTAGAGGAGTGAATCGGGTGAGGATTCTAAATCTAAAAATGTTTGTCTTAAATTGCCAGCAGTGTACAGGTAGCTTGCTGACCTCAAGTGTAGTACCAGAAATATTTACTTTGTGTTTGCTGCTTCTCCCTTAAGCACACGAGTAGAGGAAACGAATCTGGATAAAGAGTCCGAGTGGAGTAACATATTTACCTGTGGACTGCTGTTTCAGTGGGCATTATAGCTTATGGTTTATGGTGTTTAACGCCACTTTCAACAATATTTCAGTTATGTGGTGGTGGTCAGTTTTATTGGTGGAAGAAACCACCTACCTGTCGCAAGTCACTGACAAACATTATCACATAATGTTGTATCGAGTACACCTCGCCACGAACGGGGTTATAATTCACAATTTAGTGGTGATCAACAATGATTACACAAGTAGTTGTAAATCCAACATTCATACGATCACGACCACGATGGCCCCTTCTAGCATTATAAAACATAAACATAAGTGGGTTGGTAAAAGTTGGACAAGGTAGGGATCATCATCTCGTCAAAACTAAATTGTTCTCCAATGATATAACTTGGGGACGGACCATTTAACTTCCAGGAGGACGGGGGTATGTTTTTTTTCTAAAAAAAAATATTCCGATTCCCAATGTTGCTGAAAAAAATATACTGATATTGGTGGAGGAAAAAAAAAATATGATTCAGAGTTTTTGTCTTATAACCTAATGTTACATTCTGGAAAATAATATTCTGATTCACAATGTTGCTGAAAAAAATATTCTGATTTTGGTGGAGGAAAAAAAAAATCTGATTCAGAGTTTTTGTCATATAACCTAATGTTAAATTCTGGACAAATTTTTATTCTAACTCTCGTGTTGTCTGAAAACAAATTTCTGAACAAAAAAAACCCATACCCCCCCCCCCCCCCGCATGCAAGTTAAATAGACAATCCCTTAACAACAATCACTCAAATAAAAACAAAAGAAACTTTGGTATACTATCCTGGAAAACTCTCAGACGTATTATGTTTTGGAAAGTGTATAACAACGATAACAATAGCTGTGACATGAAACAATTGGATTTAAAAATATTTCATTTCCTGTATTGATAAATGAATATATCCTTTGAAGAAGTGCCTACACGTAGCAATCATTCATTTCTGGAATTGGAAGAACAAAAGCTGCAACATGAAACAATTGAATTTAAATATATTTGAAACTCAATTATGGTAAATATGCCGAAAGACTAATTATCCAATAGAAACCATTTAGAATGAAACACAAATATCATCTTCGAGATACATGAGACGTTTGTATCTCAATTTATGCACAAATCTAGAGCCTCTTCTTATCTGCACCATTTAGAATAGTGTGCTACTCTTGTTTAGCAAATGAATTTATCAGGGTTACAGGGAACATGAACCATAGATTTAGAATTGCTACATGGCCGCCAGGAATTCGTTAATGCATACGGGAAATCAGTTTTTAACTAATTGAGGACATGATTCAATAATATACTCGA
The DNA here is from genome assembly GCA_002080005.1 of Gigantidas platifrons. Lineage (NCBI taxonomy): Eukaryota > Metazoa > Mollusca > Bivalvia > Mytilida > Modiolidae > Gigantidas > Gigantidas platifrons. Next base: position 710,304 of record MJUT01062886.1, read on the forward strand.
GAGTCTGTTTACGTACTGAGTTTCGAAGTTACGACTTCACCACAGGTGGCATTAATCGGACATGAAATGCGCACTCTTTCTGAGCACATGGTTTCGCTTCCATTTTGTGAGAGTTCTTGTTCGTGGTCGTTGTTTTTGTCTGTTTTGTGTTACATTTATTTTTGTCTTGTTGTTTTTGTGTTATTGCCAATAATATTGGCATGTGTGACAGACCTGTAATGAAAAAGACGTTAGAGAAAACCCAAATGACATTCTAATATGACGTCCCGTATTCGGTCAATCGTAACTACTCGGCCATTCTCGCTACCCTGCAGGATGGCGAGAAATGGGCAAAATGGGCTGCTTATGCAAATCATCTTGGATTGCACCTCATATAAAATAAACCAGCTGATTCCATATACGAACCAGGATTTAGTGCAAATTGAAAGAGCCACGCAACACTACTGCTTTGAGTTACATCGAAAGAGAACTGAAATACTTAAGAACATTATGTAGAAAGGCATATAGTCAATAGCTAATAGTGCATTTCTAGAACTGTATTTGCGGTATTGATCAAACTTGTATAAGTCAGCTAATAGCATATTTTATCCTCTTACTGTGTCCAGCATCCGATCCATTCGTTAAAGAGATCATTTTACATTTTAACTGGTTATAAGCATATTTAAATGATGATTTTATCTTTTATGAGTCATATTATTTTAACAACGTCGGATGAATTGCTGTAATCGAAGAGCGCATGAAGGAAAGAACATTTGTACAAATTATGACCGCGCTTTTATCTTTTAGTGCTGTGTGTATATACGTTTTTACTAATATGAATAGCTAAACAGCGGAATGGACTTTTAACAACGCTATTAATTGTAATACTTTTATGAAACGACAATTTTACAGTACACGTTTTATACTTTTTAGAATTGGATGTAAATACGTTTTTATGTCACTAACCGAACTTGCACAACATGGAAATGGTGAACTTTTAACTACAACTTAATATTTTTTACCATAACTGTAAATACGTATCCTATAAGTATGTGCCCGTTAAGTCAGGCTCAATTTTATCAATTTTATCCATAATTGGAGTGCTCCGAATTCCGGAGGAATCTTACCTGTACAAAGACAAAGACAAAGAATGGCCGAGTAGTTACGATTGGTATTCGGTATACAAATAAAGGCATATTTGAATAACAATCAAATATAGGCCACACATGCGTGCTGCGTTCAACTGGTAATTTCGTTGTTAATCATTTAAAGTTGTTTATTTGTAATACAATTTATATTGAACCTTGTCAATAAAATTCTTTTCGGTATTTTAAGCCACAGTTTTAACCACGATATCGCTTTCCATCTCTTAATTCCCAATATGACCATTTTTAAAATTCCGTAGGAGATTGATGGAATAACCACTATCAGCGCATCACCTTGACAGTCTCGAATTTTAAAATTACCGTATTTGTCCTATTAGAATCGAAATAATTCATGCCGGCCAAAGTATGACTGGCATGAATTATTTCTTAAATCATCAATGGATAATCCAGAGACGCGGGCAACATTGGGCACAAGACACAATTCGAATATAATGGAAGCTCAAGCGAAGTATATTAACTTTGCGAAAGATAGAGGAAACAGTACCCAATACAGATGAAATAGTCTAGTAAATGGATGAACATCAATACTTATACAAGGTTTCATTGATGGATTATAGTGTTTAACCGCCCACTTTCAACAATATTTCTGTTACCGGTATACCGTGGTAGTCAGTTTTATTGGTGGAGGAAACCGGAGAACATTAATGTGACATTAATTTCGTTGTATTTTATCACTCGTTATCGCTCGAGATAATTTTCTTAATGAAAATGTTACTATGTTAAATGTGTGACCACTGTTACAAATATGGGGTTTAATCGTATGTAGTGTTACAGGGACAACAAAACATAAATGTAATACATAAAACATAAAACAAATTACATTAAATACGAAAACCCATCAAGCAAAACAAATGAATGTTGTTATTGGTGTGGGTTTGGGGTTATGGTGTTTAGCGCCACTCTCAACAACATGTCAGCTATATCGTGGCAGGTTAGTTTTATTGGTGGGAGACCAGAGTACACAGAGATAACTACCGACCTGCCGCCAGTCACTGACAAACTTTACCACATAATGTTATATTGAACATACCTCGCCATTAACGGGATTCGAACTCACAGCTTTAGTGGTGACAGGTACTGATTGCACATGTAGTTATGAATCTAACTACCATACGATCACGACCACGACGACCCTTTATACAAGGTACAACAATAAACAACAAGACTAAAAAACAAACCCACATAAAAAGACCACAAGCTTTAAAAGGTATATGAAATCACATGAAATGTCCAAAATGTTGATTTAGAAAACTGACTGTACAAACGTCATATCGTTTAATATTGAGTACAGGTATGAACTTGATAGATGATATCGTAAACTTTATTACCTGCTACCACCTACTGCACAAGAAAATGCTAAAAGTCTAGTTTTTGTTCTTCTTCATTTACTGTACTGAAGGAATATTATCTTGTATAAAACTAACAGCAAGTATTTAATCACAGAGCTTAACTTTCATCTTTGATTTAAAAAAAACATATGGAATTGATATCAATAGATGAAAAGAATGTTATCACCAGCTATAAACGAGTAGGAAGTTAATATTTGATATTGATTCTGTAATAAAAATTTCTGAAATTAACTAGCTTCTTCTCCTGGAAAACGACATCCATGTGGATGAAAACCATGCTTACACCCATACATCTTTGTAAATATTTCAAAATTCTGAGCTGAATACCATGTTTTGTCATCAAGTTTTGGTCTGTAACTTCGGTCACTTACTGTTGGGTTATATACATCCATTAGATTAGGCGGTAAAACATCTGAAAGTGCTTCCTTTAGGGTCGTAGATTGACCAACATTGAGTTTAAATATAGTTGGGTCCATTATACTTTTAATCTCACCAATGGCGAGAAAATCGTTTTCAGCTAGAAACAAATCTTCGTTCGGTAATGTGGAGGTCAACAATGCCTCAAACGTTTTATTTTTCCTCAATCTGTTGTCATTTTTCAATGTCAGACAATAGAATCCAGAAGTAATTTTGTCGACCCTCAGATGTTGAACGTTTCCTTTGCTGTTAAATGTTACCATAGCAACACGTATACCATCATTGTGCCATCTTATAAGTGACGGATTGGACCCGTTTGTAAAAGTTAAAACACGAATGTCCTTTGAAAAAGAGAATTTTTTGTCGTCCAGTCTTGTGATTTGCACAATCACAGCACACATATGTTTCAAGCTATTCCGAGATCCTTTATTTACGATATTCTTAAAGTCCACAGTTATCAGGTCATTAACAGGATCTACTTCCTCAGTTTTAGCCTCTTTCGACGATCTCAGTTGACATTTCTCTGTAAACTCTGTACGTCGTTTCTTTTTTGATTTGCAAGGAGAATATTTGTTCGACAACTTCCTTTTAACACCTTTCGACGGATACATATTTGCAGGTTTTCTGATGGGCGTAGGGCATACTACCACTTTTTTATTGACCACTTTTACCTCAGTGAGTGCTTTAGAAGTAGGAAACAGAACTACATTTTGACCACAACGAACGGCGTATACAGGTATTGGCACCATCTTTGAATTTTGAACTTCACGTGGCATTTTAGGATTATCTGCCCTTTGATCTCCACTTTGTAATTCATCCACAGTAATGTCAGAAGGTGATTTTTCGGTAGTAGGAATTGTATTTTTATCGGAACGTGTACAACCATAGTCATTTTCACTCTTTTCTTGTTTGATATTGGACATTCGATTATTTTCCTTCATTTGGATACTTTCTTCACTGTGTATTTTCATATTCATATTATTATTCGTTTTCTTGTCAAAGTTTTTGAATACATCTCTGGGTTTTGTCTTAATATTCTGTACATCGTTCGATTTCTGTTCTTTGTCTATTTCAGTGATATTCTGTTGTCTTCTGTGTACACTATTAGTACGTTCTTGTTCCACTGAATCATGGTTTCTAGCTGTCATCTTAATGCCAGTAAAATTCTCGTTATCATAATCGTCGTGTTTTCCTTTCTCATAATAGTCAGTGTTTTGTCTTTCCTCATAACAGTCAGTGTGTTGTCTTTTCTCATGATAGTCAGTATGTTTTCTTTTCTCATAATATTCAATATGTTGGTTTTGCTCATAATAGTCCGTATGTTGATTTTTCTCACCACAGTCAGTGTAATGTAGTTTCTCATCATAGCCTCTGGCATGCACCTTTTCCTTATACATTGTGTGTTGTCTTTTCTCATTATAGTCAGTGTGTTGTCTTTTCTCATTAAAATCAGAGAGTTGCCTTTTCTCATTATAATCAGTTTGTTGTCTTTTCTCATTATAATCAGTTTGTTGTCTTTTCTCATTATAATCAGTGTGTTGTCTTTTCTCATTCAAATCAGAGAGTTTCCCTTTCTCATTATAATCAGTTTGTTGTCTTTTCTCATTATAATCAGTGTGTTGTCTTTTCTCATTCAAATCAGAGAGTTTCCCTTTCTCATTATAATCAGTTTGTTGTCCTTTCTCAAAGTCATCTTCAGCTAACATTTCTGATTTTGTGTTAGAAGAAGAAAAATATCCTTCATTGAAGTCAATAGCATTGCTACACTCTATTGTAATATCTTGTGCTTTCTCTATATTATTGCAATCCACCTTCTCATGTTTAATGGTAGGATATTGTAAACACCCCTTTCTCTCCTCGAAGTCAGTTTCCTGTTTAATCTTGGTACTTGGGGCGTCATTATCCCTAGTGATGTCATTGTTTTCTTTTATTAAAAACAAATTAGTATCCATTAGCTTCCCTGTCTCCTCGTTATCATTAATTTTGGTTTTGTCATCACTGTATTTTTGTCTGTTTTCCAATTTTGAATCGCCACTTTTCTCATTCTCATTACATAGAAGACTAAACGTCTGAACGGTATCTTGCGATGACAAACCTTTCATTGTTTGATTAAACGAACTAGATACGCGTGGAGAGGTTAATCTTTCTGACATAATTCTTGCTTGGAGATTAGCCAAAAATCGTTGGTTTGGTGTTTTAGTTATAGCTGGTATAGCAATGCATGACTGTTTAATAATGTCTTGTACAGATTTATCGTCTGGCACATTCCAGGTGTTAGGTTTTAACAAGTTCATTTCCAGCTTCACGTCTTCAAGTCCTCCCTTACTGTATAAACGAATAGGTGCTTCTGGTATGTGGACTTCACCTTGGACATGCGTAGACTTCTGTAATAGTGATTTCATGTCTTTAGAAACATCGACCTTCGGTGATCTGGTATGACTGAGTAGTTCATCTAATCTTAAACTTTCCTGTTTTTCATCGATTTCCATTTTAGCAATACCATAATGAGGTTCTATTGGCGTCCTTATAAAGTTAAAATTTTTATCATCGGAAAGTTGCAAAATTATTTGACGTTCTCTTACCGGACTTGACCGTCTATTGAATGGAGGTTTAAAGAAATCTGAGATGTTAGCACTAATGCTATCTTTACGTACTATATATTTGGTTCCTGACTTTGATCGTAACCTTGAACAGTAATGTGGTTTTGAAACAGCGGACATAACTGCTGACTGTTCAACAGGCGAAGATGCAAATTGATTCATAGTTACGGGTGAAAATGATGACACATTGACTGACGAACGAGGGGATTTTGAATCTTTAAGGGCTGATTCGCTGTGAGGCGATTTACATTCGGTATTACACACAGATTCCCCGGATGTTAACGGAGTTTGTTGGTTGCTATGTTTATTATGCAAAACATCATTAGTATGTTGAATTGGAAACACCTTCTTTTCACTGAGAGTTTCATCATCGCTAAAAACACATGTAGCTGTAGATACTTTAGTTTTGCTACTTATCTTTGGTTTAATTGCAATAGGAACAGGCGGTTTGTCTTTGTAATTTGCACCTTTTGTTTTAAATGATTTGGTGGTTATTTTCTTTGTACTGATCAATGTCTTAGGCAAATTTCTATCAAGTTTTTGCTTGGCATTTTTTCCAATTCTATCTGGTATATTGCGCTCAGACAGAAGATAGCCATTATCTAGGACGGCATGGCTTCCAACAATTTGATTGGAATGGACTACACTTTCGGTGGTTTTGCGAACGAGTGGTGACTCATTCACATATTGCTTTTGTTTCAATGTACCAATTTTAGATTTCTTAACAAAAATGGGAATTGTGACATTTTTAGTAATATTTCCAACTTCTATATTTGAATTATTAGCATTTTTGTTATCCATTATAGATCCGACGGTCAACTCGTATGTTCGAGGATTAGTGTCATTGTTGTAAGGAACAGAGTCACGTGCATTTTGTCCTGCCTCCATTTGACATGTTGTCAAACTCAATGAGACAGAGCTGTCATCAACACCTTCACAAAATTCGTCGACAATTTTAATTATTTTCCTTTTCGGAGCTACATTTTTCCTTTGACGCTTGCGTTTGGACGGCAATATAGAACTTCGTTTAACCAGATGATGCTCGTCTTTACAACATCCTACGGATGAAATGTCTGAATCACTGTTTTGTAGGCCTGTTTTATTTACTGCTGCCATTTAACATTTGAGGGGAGATAACTGTTGAAATGTATGCTCATCTAATTTTGACAACACTACTGCAACTCTTTCAGTCGAGTATTACCAATTAAACTCTGTATCTATCTGAAATATAATAAGTGATATATGACATATACATTGACAGTCAATAAAAGGGCTAAATCGCAGACAAAATACACAGAATTAAGGGGAACAGTGTTATAACTTGTATCAGCTTTGGGACATGGGGGTGGGGGTGGGGGTGGGGGGCAATTCGATTATTATATATACATGTAAATGCTAGTTTTATTAATATTCGTGGCGGTGGTAGTAATAAAAGCGTAGATATCAAATTTAGTGCGCACAATACGTTTCTGGAATCACCTTCATCAGGTACACTAAAAATCGAAAGATTGAAAAATCAAATAATTTAAAGTTTTGGAAGCAATAAAACCAAAGGGCCTTAACAGGATAGCCAAAATAGGCTAAGATCACTTATGCCTAAGGGGGGAAAACCTTAGTATTATTAATAATTACATTAATTAGGAACTGTAAATTTCAGTAATAAATATATTTAATAAGCCATGTCGGTGACATGGGGAGGCTTCATATTTGTCTAAATTGTACAACTCTCTATCGCTCAGGGTAAAATATCGACAAATATGATGCTTTTCCCATGTTAAAATTTGCATAAACATGACATGGGAGAATTATTTCTTAAATATACATTGCAGTAATATATGTGGAATATTTACTATTATATTTTTGGTGGTTTAGTAATGTACGTGGTAGATCTACTATATATATGGTGGTTGTATAATATACGTGGTAGATTTAAATGACTAAAAAAATCTGCTTTCTTGATTGGTAAAAACCGTACATCGCTCTTTTAGATAAAACATTATGATCAGCGCACAATCTTGCACCAGATGTAAACAATTTAAAATCAATATTTATCAACCCAAGAAGTGATAATCACCTCGGCCGTTGTCCACGGTCATTATCACTTCTTTAGGGTGCATAAATCATCGTGCGTCAATCTTATCAAAAGTCATTAATATTATAGTAGTAAATATTATTTCTCAATATATATTTTCTCTGTAAAATTAAATACCAACAAAATGAATATTTTAACACATGTGAATTGAAAATCAAATTGTGAATCTTGGTTTTTAGTTCCATTTCTATTTCCCTGGGGGTAATAGTAATTATGCCACAGGTACTCGTGACACAGTATTATCCCCTTTTTATCCCTCTGTATACATATTTATTTTCAATATAATTTCTTTATTATTTCATATCTTTACCCTTTATTTATCGTATTCATATCCATATATCCATACAATCTTGTACAAACAACAACTTGCATATGTCGTCCCTATAAGATACCCTTATTTACTAATAATATAAGGGTATATATGGAGGGTATATGCAAGTTGGAAATTCATTAAGATTTGTCAGTAGGTCAGAGAGATTCCATTGTAGAATTAGTTAAAAGATGCCATTAATATGGACAAGTCGCAAGTATGTTGAAAATACCGAAAACTACACTGTACAACGTTTTTAAAAAAAATTGATTCACGGGGCACTACAGAAAATGCCAAAAAATCGGGGAGAAGAAAAAGTTTGGACGATCGCCATGCCCGAAAAATTGTCTGAAGTTTGAAGGCAGAAAGGAAAGCCTCATTGTATGACTTTACAAACGGATTTAACAATTCTGAAAATATAAGACATTATGTGTAGAAAACAATGTGGAGGTTTATTCGAAGCAAGGGGTATCGTCGGTACGTATGCAGGAAGAAAGTACGAAATTCGGGAGGTTAACAGCCTAACAGGCAAAAACGAGTCTCGTGGTGCAACATGATGAAAAATGACGGTGGCCATTTTTTCGGACGAGAGTCATATTGTAATTGGAAATGACAATCTAATCTATATTTGGAGAAAAAGCGATTAAGCATTCCGACATGAGTAGTAATGTATGAGCTTTTTTAGGCAAGCTAAATTCCTAGGGTTCCAGGGTTCCCAGATGGCGGCCATCGGGTAATTCCTAAAAATAGCGCGAAAACCCTTAAAATTAAGAAATAATTCATGGGGGCTTGAATATATACTGATTTTACCACGAGAGATAGCGAGGGGTAAAATATCGACATAAAGGGCCAACCCGTGGTAACTCTTCAAATACAGTACTGTTATCCCTATTCTTATGAAATTCTCCCAACGTGTATACACTTGTTTGAAAACATACAAATTAATGACGAAATATGTGCACTTTTCAAATTCCTTCCGCTAAAAAAATAGTAATGTAATTGTTTAAGGATCCGCCATCTTGAAAACGTGAAATCCTACATGTCATATGTACAACAATACACAAAAATAATTAAAATACCCACCTTGAAAACTTATTTTAGTTAAATTCTATCTACTGTAGATTTTTTTTTATTATGATTACAAATTATTATGATATTAGTTAAAAACGCAACACCTCGCGCGACGTCAGCGCATTGCGTCATATTCATGATATTTAGACCAATGAAAAATAGGAACAGGATTATATAACCTATTAAGGTTGCAAATACCTTTGTACACAAATCCGTTTATGGACATGACGATTACTTAATCGGATTATGATGCAGTGAAATTCGTCATTTTTCAACCAATGAAGAAATAGAAGGAAGGAAGTAATTAATCACTACTGACATTCTATTGCATCCTGTTTTACTAAATAATGAGCTTAATCTTTATATTCTATTCAGTAATCGGCTTGTTTGTCAAATTCAATTACATTTTAAAGAGTGACAAGGTTTGGTACAGACTTCTCTATCTTTGTCAAAAATGCTTCTCACAGAGCAAGTCAAACAACATATCGCTGAAAGACACCTTTCACAACAGAACGGTGTATCTTATTTCACAAAAGAGCCCTCCTGGATATGGGAGAATATAGAACAAATATGCAAGAACACATATGATTCAAAAGGTCAGGGAATCCGACGCAAGCTTTATGGAATCTTTGATGAGGAAATCGGATTCTATGTTCCCGTCTATACAATGCAAAATACGTTGAAATCGTGGGACAGTTGTTTGTGGCTAGTCTTTGCCAGGGACTTCCCAGATGATAATTATTGTTCCAGGATGACAATGCTCCTGTTCATAGAGTTCGCGTAACAAAAACATTCATGGATGAAAACGAAATCAAGACCATGTAATAGCCGACCAAAAGTCAGGACTTGAACATCATTGAAAATGTATGGCTGTAAATGAAAATTGAGTGGCAGAAAATTTCTGAAACAGTAGATTCTAGGGATCAACTTTATGACAAATGTTTCCAAATATGGACCAATATTTCAGCAGATTACAATACACAGCTGGAGGTTACATCACTAAATATTAAGGTAAGTCAATCCAGTTTGTATATTTTTTACATTTCGAGCTCGCATGAGTCTCGAAGTTGATTTTAAATAGTTTTTATTTTCCTGTTTATACCATATGAAACGTGCATTCCGATAAATTCGCGCGACGTTTACATGAAGGTGATGAACCGTAACGCCATTATCGTTCCAATACTTTAGTCCACGCGCTGTACGTCACCAGTGTACGACAGCTAAGATAAATAGAATTTGAATACTGCTTTCTCAGTGGATATGAAGTTAATGTTTATGTTATTAGAGGAGTTTTTAACACCTCATTTTATTATCCCCAGGAAAAGTTCTGGCTGTCAAAGAAACCCAAGCATTTCAATCTAAAATTAGACGATAAAAGATTGGCATGTGCGGAGTATCTAATTTTAATTAGATTGGCCAGCATTTTAAGATTTATACTCTTGTCATAGGTGAAAAAAAATAATAGAACGTTCTCAAAATTTCGTTTCGAAAATACACCTTACCTTCTCATGTCAGGTGCAAAAATATTTCTTTGATAATCGTGCTTCGTCGACGTATTTGAAAATGAGAATTAAAATGACGTCATATATATGTGTGACGTCAAATGTTAAGGTATGTTTCCCGTAATCATAATATGAGTTAATGAAAAATGTACATAACTTATCAGAGTGTATTGAAGTAAAAATATGAATTTTAACTTTTCAAATTTTATTTTAAGATGCTAAATTTGATATCAAGTCGAACAGCAAAGCATATGAATTTGATCAAAAGTTGGATACTGTAGGTTCTACGCCTCAATATTACAATATCAGTCAGTTCAAGTTTCCCAGCTCTAATAAAAAAAAAATAGAGCTATTACAAAGTTTGTTTTTGTGAGTATGATCTCAGAACAGAAAAAAGAGGTCACTGAAATGAAAAACGAAACAAAAGGCTTACAGGGAACAGTTCTTTAGAACGCGTAAGGAAAATGGTTGTTATTATATAGATAGGTGTAAATTATGGAGATTTATCCGTGAAATAAATACAGATTAATACATGGGCCTGGTTATCATCCCGAGACCCCCACATTGGCCCAAGACGCAGTCGAGGGACAATATGGGTCGAAGGATGATAACGAGGCCAATATGGAAATGCCCATTTATTAAACTATTTATTAAATACTTCCGACATCTAGAAAAGAGACACCCATATTGGCCTGAGACGAAGTCGAGGCCCATATCGGTCCGGGCCAATTTTGGCCTCGATATGGAAATGATCTTGTAGTAATCCAATAACCGGTTATTTTCTTGGGGTGTGAAAATATGGACAGTTTACTTCCGGTTATATTGGTCATACAAAAATGCCTTTATTTTAACTATATATGTAATAAATTCCGATATTTCACATGTGAAATATCAGTTTTTTCCCGCCAGAACTACTTTTAGACACCTATAAGTGTAGTGGTTACGTCCCTTGTTGTGTTGCGGTGAATACACACGATTACTGAAACAATTAAACAAATGCAAATAAAATTGTAGTATTTTATAAATTATTTTAATTGAATCATTTTATTTATACATTAAAATCAAACACTTGCTTATTCTAAGTCGAATCATTTCACTAGCATAACACAACAGATTTAAGTATAAACAAACAACGGCAATGTTAAAAGTGCATTACATAGATTGTCAATTTCCTTTCACCGCCCCTTTTCAATGAAAAATCGTCTGCTTTGAACAATCTTAAAATAAAATGTCTGATTATTTTGACGCATATACGGCAGTTGTAGTCTCCCAAATTTTAGAAGAAAATGATTTTGACTTGGAAAATGTGGAAATGCCAGAATTTAATATTCTAGATGTCCAAACAAATGCTCCAAATTCCAATGGCAGTACAAATGAAAATGTATATCAAACTAAATCCCAGCCGAGTAGATCTCAGAACGTTTCATTTGAGGACGTTGGTTCATTCCTTAGTTCGAATTCTGTTACACATGAAATACACACGACTCGGACAATAATAACACATCGTGCCTGGTTCCACAGATAAATCGGACTGACATGAGTCACAATTGCAATGAATTTTTCCACAACTTTACAAATCCGACCATATTCAAATAAAATTCAGAAAGTCGTCCTTCATTTAAACTCGTGGACGGAACAAGTTCCACCCACTCGTTTAATCCTTTTGCGTACTTCGGTCGCTCGTGGTCTTATTTTGATATTCAAAATCTACGATTAGTTATACTATATTTAAAGCAATTGATATATTGAATAATTGAACAGAAAAAGCGCGGGTAACGTCGAACTTGTGGTGGTATCAAGCTGAATGAAATGCTTTGTGTAATGATATGTTTAATTATCTGTTAATTGGTTATGATGATATATATGTACAGTAGTATACTATTGAAGAACTTCAGTTTCTTACATATTTAAGCGACACGATTCGATTCCTTTAATAGGTAAACCGGTGTGAAACGTCTGTGTTATTCTACCAATCGGGGGACTCCTTTTACATGCAAAGTGTAATTTTCCCAACTTATCAAAGGGGTGCATTATACAGATTTATCTTTTCTTTTCACCTACAATTTTACGCTTGATAGCCAATCAGGTAGCCGGTCAGGTAAAAACAGTATCTAATACTAACTCGATTTCACGATTTATATAGTTTTAGTTTATATCGACTAATATTTAACTACGGTTTTTTTTATTATCAAACAAAGTATTTAGATTGTATTGCAAAATGGGAGATGGGAAAGTAGCTGTAATTACTGGTGCTGCCAGGGGGCTGGGAAAAGGTTTTACTGAGGCATTGTTGAAGAAAGGATATAAGGTTAGTCCTTAAAAGTTGATAAGGTAAGTGCAAAAGATATTCTTATACCGGGTTATTTAGAACAATTCAGAAATGATAGGAACTGTTTTAATGGTGGATTTTAATATATATTGCAGATTATGCATCTCGGCGATATGACTTATCACTATGCATTTATTATAATATCTTACTTTTTATAAACTTCTAGTAATATCATTGGTTTAAAGTGAACACGTGGAAACCGTGTATACATATTCAATACACGGTTAGTCGATTTAAACAAGCAACTAAACATCAAACAATAACCCCTCCCCCAAAATGTTATAAAGCTGGATGTAGAATTTAACACAATCCACACTAGATTGAGACATATAGATCTAGTAGCTTGAATGCTGATCTGTTCCGTATGTGTTTGGTCAATGACCCAGGCTCTATCTGTGGTTGTGCGTTTGAAGATGCAATTCATTTTATTCTAAAATGTTGTCTTTACAACGAAGCAAGGGAAGAATTGAAATTAAGACTAGTTTTTCATCATAAATTAACAAATGAAGCTCAGTGATCTTGAAGGTTTTTTTCAGAATGGGCCCATGGCCCCTTCAAAAAAACTTCAACGGGCCATTCTGAATTTCAATGGGCCATGCTATCATATGAATGGGCCATTGTAAATGAAATAAATTTCCAGGAAAATAATACATAGATATGTATTTTCATATTTTCATGTAACATTTAAATAAATATAATTGATTGAAATTGAATTGCTTTTCAGTTTTCTAGTGATTTCTACAGACTCTGGATTCACTCATCTTTACCTGCTTCACTACATTGTTATTCCAAGGACTGAAATGTTTAACTTTGCCCATTATCGAAACATACATTTTAGCATGCCACATATTTAAATTTTCTCCATTTAATATCTATAAGCGATCAAATATCACTTATTTTTCTATTATTTTTAATATCCTACATAATTATAATTATCAGGGCGAATAGGGCAAACAGAAATTAGGGCTTCAAGCTTCATTTCTCCAATCCAGTGACACTGATGTATAGTTAAATTTGTATTGTAGATTTCCTTATCTTGACCAATATAATTGAGAAACCACTTACATGTTGTACCACAAGGAACAAGAACAATTTCACAAGTTAAAATTGAATATAATCAAAATTACAGAGAATAACACCAAAAAAAAAAACATTTGATACACCTTTCATGCCTTTGTTATTGAATCTGTTCTCAACTCGGTTACACACACAGTAAATCAAATAAAGGTCAAAAGGCTTAATAAAGTCATACATTTCAAATGAATTTTTATTCCAAGTAAATTTTAACAATAAACAACAACGAACAGGAAGGTATATTTGCGGACGTCTTTCTCGTTAGCATCACAATCTGATGAGACAGGGTCGGGGGTACTTGTACGTCTTGTGAGCCAATCATATTTTAAGTTTCTTTTCTCACGGAATCGTCAGGATCGAAATTGTTATTTCCATCTCGACCAACAAACGAAAACAAAGTCTTCTGGCCAAACAGGCAGACGCTGCTTCTTTTCGGAGGCATTTTTCTATAAAATTCAACTAAATACCGGCAAACAATAACTCGCAGATACGTACTTTCAGAAATAGAATTTTCCGTTGAAATAAAATTTCATATTGAATTTTGGGATGATTTTATACAAATTTTCATTCTTTTGATTCATATTTGTTAAAAATCAAATTTACAAACGTTTATTTGGAGTAACATTTAAAAAAAAAAGGCACAGTATTGGTCGTTATTCTTTACCGGTATTTAGACATTTCATAATTATATTTACTTCAGCATTAAGCAAAGGAAAAACCACGAGACAGTCCGATAAATATATAAATAGGCATTTCTCAATGATCTGATTTTCGACACGATTATGCATAATTCAGTGGGGTTTCCTGTTTTTCAAGGGGTTCACTGCAATTCGCAATACCGCACGACTGATGACTATCGTTTAATGGATACCGAACCTTGCAAAATTATTGTGCGCCACACGGGCGCTTACATTTTACTTTCACTGAGCCATTTTTCAGCTTAATGCGCAAATTGCGCATGGCGCTGGACTTTCCCGATCACTGGTTCAAGCTCTACTTTTTGGTAATGACACCTTAACTGATATACAAAATCTGCAAATTTTCAAATCTGTATTACTTTACATCAAACGAACAAAACGTCTTACCCATTTATGATCATACCACCCCTCTCATTTTTAATTTTTTTTTAATAATTTCCCGTTACTTTCATTTCACATACAAGTATATTTAAAAATTCTTATATTGTATAGTTTCATCATGATTTTTGTTTTGTTTTTTTGTTTGTTTTTTTTTCCATAAGACTGGTATTTAATCTGTAATACAATGAATAGTTAAAATCAAATATAGAATAATTAGTGAAATGTTTATGAGACAGGAATTTATTATGTTGTATATTGTATTCTATTATTGTTGATGTATATGTATTATTGTTATTATTTATTATGTGGAGAGGACCTTTGTAAGTTGATATAACTTGTCTCCGATCCAATTGTTAAATAATTTAGCAATAAGATTTGTATAGTATAAATCCTTGATCTACTCTAACCTTAAAAGTTTATATTACATAAAATGTTCGTTTACTACATATACTGATAATGAACGGTCATGATCAATATACTCTTTAGGGTTTAACGAACGACCATGAACTTTAACAAAAAATATCGCCACGTTTTATAGAAAGACATATCTCGATCTGAAAGACAAATATAACCTGACTTTGAACTTTCCGATGCGAAATATTGGTGAAATTTAAAGAAAATGATGACAAGTTGTTATTTTTTTTTTTTACCATTTATCAGTAAAAACGCACATATCCGTGTAGATTTGAAGGTTACAGTTGTAAATGTCAACAACGTTACAGTATTTTAATTGAAGACTGAATAAATTATAGTGAACATCTATGTTTTTAATACGCGAGAGTTGCGATGTTAGACTGAGATGTACAGTCAATGGACATAAGTATTCGTCTCCCTCGATTTTACGCTATATATTTCATATAAAACCACTTAAAAAAAAAAATGATTGTGAAGTCATTTCTAAACGGATTTTTATCATTTTTGCACCAGAAGAAGCAGACATATATGAAGATTATTTGTTTATTTTAGCATGATTTTCCGTTAGATTGCCTTTAAAAATATTTTCTTATGATTTAAAGACAATTTTTATTTTCTGATGTCAAATTTGCTATATATTTTAACAAAAATAAAATCGGAAAAATCAACATTTGTGTTTAAATCACCAGAAAACTAAAACCATGCAGACAAAAATTACTATCAGATAAACAAATAAATTTAAAGGGACATTATCTACGATTTTGACCCAAAAAGTTATATGTTTTGGAAATTGGTAAATAGCTTTAAAATGATAAAATAAAAGTAAATATTTCACATTAAACAGCTTATCGAACCACTTTCCTCCTTTTGAGAACGAACATTACCATCGATTACTTATTTGCTTGCAAGCAAATAATTTGACCTCGCTTTTTCCGTATGCAATTGACTTTTCATAATCTTATATGCAGATGATACTGTTATAATGGCAGAGTCTGCTGCTGACCTTCAAAAACAGTTGGATTCCTTTAGTGATTACTGTGATATCTGGAAACTAAAAGTTAATATAGAAAAAAGTAAAATTGTGGTTTTTTCGCAAGGAAGAACTCCTAATAATCTTAAATTTGACTTTAACGGAAAACAACTAGAAATTGTTGATGAATTTAATTATTTGGGTGTGTTATTAGTTAAAAATGGTAATTCTAATAAATCAAAGATGTTTGCTGTTCATAAAGGTACAAAAGCAATGTATGAGGTTTTGAAACTTGGTAGAATCCATAGTCTTTCGATAAATTGTCAACTAGACCTATTTGACAAAATAGTAAAACCCACATTATTATATGGCTGTGAAATATGGGGACTTGGTAACATAGAGATAATTGGAAGGGTTCATATACAATTTTGTAAACTACTTTTTACAGCTAAAAAATTCGACGCCAACATATATGATTTACGGAGAGTTAGGAAGATATCCTATTGTGCTGGATGTAAAAATTAGAATTCTGTCGTTTTGGTCAAAATTGTTGTCAGGTAAAGAATCTAAATTGTCTTTAATAATATATAGATTATGTTTGGAAATGTATACAGTGAATGATGACAATCTTCCATGGTTAAAAAATGTTCATAATATTATAAATGAATGTGGATTGGCCTATATTTGGAACACACTAACTTTTATAAATAGTGACTGATTTATTTCATTAGTAAAACAAACGCTTAAAGACCAGTATAATCAACTATGGCACTCACAAACTGAAAATTCCACAAAAGCCTTAAATTACAGGTTATTTAAAGACAATTTTATGCCTGAACCAGTTTTGGACTAAAAAAATGCCATCATTTTATGTAAATTTAGAACAACTAATCATAGATTACCGATTAAAATAGGAAGATGGCAAAATATTGAAATAAACAATAGGAAATGTCTCCTCTGTGACGCAAATACAATTGGAGATGAATTTCATTATATTCTACAATGTCGATACTTTGTGCAAAACCGTAAGAATCTCATCCCAAGTTACTTTAGAAATAGGCCAAATGTTCTTAAATAAAAAAATATCATGACCGTAAGGAACAAAATCAGATCTTTTGAAATTATATAAAATGATAAAAGTCATAAATGAAGGTGTGTGTGCTCCGGGCTAATCCCTGTGGCCATTTCTGTTTCTCTGTAACTGTAATTGTACATGTATATATTTGTAAATAGTTTTGTAATTCTCTATACCTATGTATTGCAATGGTTTATTGAGAAAATATATAATAAAGAGAGACTGTTCGAGAAATTAGTGTTCATGAAGACAACAATTTTGGCGGGAGATTAGAAACCACTAGAGAGAATCATCGTGTTCTAGCCATTCGAGTTCGACCTACAATTGTTCAACCGTATCGTGTTTTTCTTTCCATGCATGCTCGTTTCAGATTTAGAATAAGGAAAAATAACTCTCAATTGTGTGGTGAGTTTTGCGTATATCTAACGCTTCACCGTGCATATATATCTACGTAAATTGGGACATGTTTATTGGTGTGGTTAAAACCGATTTGTAACAGATTAGCAGATTTATCGGTTCTGAGAGGAGTACTGAAACATTCGCAATCCGTGATGTCAAAATACGCTTCCGAAGAGGAACAATAGTGTTCTTGCGATCTGCCGAACACACCTTGTACATCACCAAAGATACTAAATATTAGATTCGTTCAGTTTCCTTCGCCACAGGACCATACATCATGCATAATATATTTCAATATTACGCCTTGAATTAATAATATGTGTTTAAATCTGAAAGACCATTAGCTATATTTTTTTAATTAAAGTAATGTTTATGATATGTGGTAATAGATATGAAAAGTAACTCGTCCTCCACCCAGAACATAAAAAAAACAAAAATCTATAACTCAATAGAATATACAAAAATTAGATTAAAAAGCACACAGCGGAAAATTAAATTAACGGCTTTCTGTGCTGTTCATGAATTTTTTTTAATGTTATTAGAATTTACATTTTAAACAATTATTGAATGATATTTACGTTCATGATGAAAAACGGATTAGATAACATTATAAGGTAATCTAATTAAACCATATCCGTGCTAAAATATCTATCACCAGGGCAGTGACATCACAACAATTGTGATAAATAAGTCATGTGTATAGATGAAGTGGGTACATATCTCTAATCTTGTGTACTGGAGAGAATGAAACGGGTACATATCTCTAATTTTGTGTACTGGCGAGAATGAAACGGGTACATGACTGTAAATCCATGTACTGGAGAGAATGAAACGGGTACATCACTGTATATTAATGTACTGGAGAGAATGATACTTGTACATGACTGTAAATCCATGTACTGGAGAGAATGAAACGGATACATCACTGTATATTAATGTACTGGAGAGAATGCAACGTGTACATGACTGTAAACTCATGTACTGGGGAAATGAAACGTGTACATGACTGTAAACTCATGTACTGGGGAAATGAAACGTGTACATGACTGTAAACTCATGTACTGGGAAATGAAACGTGTATATGACTGTAAACTCATGTACTAGCTTTGATATAACATTCATACATTTTAGAAGTGATCAAGTATTATATCATCTATTATGTGATATTGAGACAATAAAATGAAGAACTCTATCCTTTGAAAAGTTCAGTGGCTTTCTGTATATGGATATGCATTAATATCAAATTAATGTATTTGTATTCTTCAGCCATATTTAGCTATATAATTCTCTTGAGCAGAATTAAAATGCTCACTCGACATTAGCTTTGCAATAAAATGGAACCTGTAAGTGTCTGTTCCGATATTGTATTACAGGTTAACAAGTATAACACACATGAACAATGAATATTCTTTAAATTCGTAGTTACATCAGATTAACTGGACAAGTTGCTTCTATCTTTAGCTCAAACCACAAATAGGTGTAATACCACTAAACATGGGTACCAGTCGAAAAGGATGTATGGGAAAGTAGTACGTAAACACAAAATGGATTCCTACATTGTTGGATAAAAAATAAACCCTATTAGATACTGCAAAATACTGAATGTCAGCAGAAACCGACATATTTTAGGATAATTTTAAGCCCATATTTGATGTCCTTGTGGTCTTAAATAAAAAAATTATTGCATTGGAAAGAAACCACCTGAATTTGTGTTAAATCGAAACTGAAAGTAGGATTTTTGACGGTAGACATCTTCAGACTGTCTGTTTTTTTCTTATATGCAATTAAATGTATGTTGATTTTCGGAGTTAAGCTTCCAATTAGGTACCCCTTCCATGAGGTATGAGTGTCACTTAGATTAAACTTAAGATGAATCCTGTATGAAAGCTCAATTTTTGTTTATTTAACATAGAAGGCTATGGAGAATTCTTTAGTGGTATTACACCAATAAGAGTAAACGCCTTTCTGATGATGATTAGTCTAGAATACATATTTAAAAAAAGGATATAAATAAACAAAAACAAAATCAAAAGCAAAAACAAAAACAAAAACAAAACACAAACAGAAAAAAAAA
>MJUT01062886.1:730973-752728 GCA_002080005.1 Gigantidas platifrons
TTGCTTTTCTCTTGCATAAACGTGCGGACTTCACTCTCAGCTTAAGCATGCATGGTTGATATAACAAAATTAGATTGCACATATGTTATAGGAAATCGTATAATTACTAAGTACAGTGTAAATGACTACAAGTGTTCATAAGAAAAGTTAAAAGAAATAAAATAGCCGAAAGCCGTAGATCAAAGATGGACAGAATATACAATGGACAAAAGGAAACGGGAGGGAACACGTTACAACTTTTTTATCTTCTAACTTTTCTTATTGTTTATAAGCTTGTCCTGGTTATGAATATATTTGAAGTACTGCTTATTTTATGTTAGACAATTATCAATCAACATACCAACCAACCAACCAACCATTCAACCAAGTCAAATCCATAGGTGGTAATAATAACGTTAAAACATTCCATCATCGCTATCGGTAACAATGTAATTTTCCTCGTCAATATCAAACCGACTGGCCACACATAGTCAATTACATAGCAATAATAAAAAAAAATAGATACATGCATGTATACAAATGTACCAAGGACAGACATCAGGAAAAGGGGACACGGGATCATTCTCCTAAATTTGTGTTCTCATTAATTACTTTTGTCGACATCCATTATATATATGATTGTTTTTAAACATAAGTATATGTATAGTAGCTTAGAAACAAAAACATGTTCCCTCGATTGTTTTATCGTCAAATAGAAGTTCTAATAATATTATTTTTCGTTTGGAGGTTGTTAATGTGGGTTCGCATCAAAAGTGTTGTAATTGGTTACTAGAAAACACACAGCATGTGGCAATTAAATTGTTTCATTAGTTTAAAGTCTAAGTACAATTTTTATGCCATTAACCTTAAATGCAGCATGATAATTGTTTTCCATTTATCATGAATTTAATAAATTGTCCAAACTTAACAATATAGAACATGTTTTCTCACTTTCCAACTAAGGTCATAATGTATCCGAGCCTTGCAGCCATACGTGATACCCCACGGTTGATTGAATTTGAATTATACATACAGTCATCGTGTAATAGAAATTTCGTCCCTAATTATTTGCAAAACAGAGACAACCTAGGCAACTGGTATTAATTGAATATTGAAAACTGGAAACGCTGGTTTTCGATAATTGAATTGATATCAAAGTATAAATCGTAATATTACGTAAATAAGACGACATTAACATCCATATCGCTTCAACATTGGAACCAACATCCTCGTGATATAAACAATCCTTAAAATGCAACTTGTCAGTTACTCCTTCATATGTTTGTCCTTTCTGTCTTTATTAAGCGCAAAGGATGTAGTTAAGCGAACATTAAGATTTCCTGTTCTGAAACATAAATGTCTCAGTAATTCGTTTAATTCCATTCAATTGAGTTCATTCAATTTGGTTATCTGCGGATTGCTTTGTACTGAGAGTGCACGATGCATAGCGTCCAGTCTTACCGTCTCACGCTTTATATGTGAATTGTATGATGACCAATCTGGAAGTGAATTTGTTAATAATGATACAACGCTGATCTACCAAAAGCAAGGTGAGCAATATAACTTTATATACAATGTAATATAATACAATTATACAGCTACTATTTTAATCTTATGAGAAACGTTCATTTATGACATGTGTCCATGCCTATTCTCTCGTATTCTACATCCGGAAGTAGAATTGTCCTATCCATTGTATTGTTGCTATAAGCGACATAACTTGTGTATTTGTTTGTCATCTATCAACGTAAACACAATGTTCATCTAAGCTAAAGATAAAAATTATTAAGCAGTGCTGATCGATTTACATACATGTACGCATATACCAAATGAACCACCAATTACAAATAAATATACATCTACCACCATTTATACCATAAACAGATTTATGTGATATCGGCAGCCGTTGGCCCCCTCTATTCTAGATCGTGTATCGTATTATACAAGACTATAATAATAGAGGCACTTAATTGGACAACACTTTTGGTTCGCTGTTTAAAAAACAATATTTCGCGATTCGCTAAATCTGTTGACACACAATATTTATCTTTTGGTATTGAAGCGTACCTGATAAAAGTTTGTCCAGAAACGTATGATGCTCACTACCTTTGATATCTCTATTGCTTCTAAAGATATATTTTGCTAAGTCTCCCAAGCGAAATGGTTTCTTATTGTTATTATTATTATATTCATCTTTCTTTTACCTCTCTTCGAACATCTCAGAACTCTCTGATAATTTTTTGTCCAAATGTGCACTTAAATCTTGAAATTTTCAAAATAATCACAGCTGCCATGGTCACCAATTTAATACTAAAATAAAAAAAAAAACGATTTTATCACAGAACAGTTTAACAGAATTCCATACACTTCAAAGAAATAATATATAGACTACCTTGAATCTGTGTCAGAAATCCAGAATAGGTTGGACAACTTCTGGTGCCATTTACATGGAAACATAAAAGGGGAGTTTTGAAATTTTCACATTCTTTTAACAAACGTCGTGAAACTTCATACTTATATATCCCTAATAACATTTATAAAGTTAAGCAGAAGAACTTGTCTCATTCGGTACTCATGCAGATTTATAGTATTTCTTGTTTTGCATTGTCGTTTTTAACTTCATATTTCAACAAACACAAGGAGAGTCTACTACAGCTAACAGTCAAGACATGTCTACTGTGTCCACCAATTTTGACACAACAGAGCCTGACACAATGCCAATAACTTCACCTGCCGCCTCATTAACTTGGCCTAATGGTAACTACACGCTGATGAAACCTTTCGTAGGCTGTCCAGGGAATGACGTAGAATGGAAGGAAGGATCCAGATATCATGACACAGAAAACGATCAAACTAGTAGTCGTGGATACGTCATTTCAACAAACATGTCAGGTATGACATTTAATGTTAGTCGTAGCTTTATGTTGATTTTAATCTAACCAGGTAAGCATGCGTTGATTATGTAACCTTACTGAATTTATGAATTTACGAATTGTGTAAATGTTCAAGCCTGCAAGTGTCTACGAGTGTCCGTTGTCAACCGTGAAAGTCTCCTTGCTGTAACAAGATGGGTTCCGCTAAGTGGTGACATAAACTGCCTACCTTTCCGAAGCACATGAGTTCGTGTTGCGCAATCTTTAGTTTTCTGTTTAATATTTTGTTGATAATTGCTTGTCCTTTTCTCTTGCTCTTTGCATTGCCTGTTCTTCGGTTAACTGCTTCCATTTGCCCCTTTGATATCTTCAAACTTTTCTTCAGACGAGTTTACTTTTTATGTTGATTGTATATTTAGTATCCACAAATTTCTATCAATGCTACAATAGTAAGCGTGTTGGGGCTTGCAAAGTTTTGCAGACAAATTGCATCTCGAAAGATGACACATGTATCAATATTATACGAGTTTATTATTTTTTTTTTTTTAACAAATAACAAGTTTATTATGGAACTTTGTTGTTATAGTACCCCTAATTGGTACAACAATTCCAATAAGGTTCTTCCCTATTTTGTTAATCATCAAATGAACCAGGGGATTCAGAGGATGAATTATTCATAGATTTAGATAATATTAGTTTGTATTACAATACATTTCAGATAGGTATATATGTTTGTATTTCACTACAAATAAATTGTTATTATACATTCAATACCCACAGAGAGTCAGAGAGTAGCATTATTAACTTCTTTAGGAATCTTATTTAATTTAGAAAATTAATTCAAGAGCACTTTTCTATTTTAATAGCATACATTGCATTATTTGGAAAATTATGATACTATATCCAGGGATTTATATACTATATGAATTATTGCTATATCATTGCATATGAAGCATACACATAGCAATACTTTTTGTCGAATTTTGTTTAAAAGAGAAAATAATTATTATATTAAACTGTTGTTTCTCTTTCTATTAGCATTGTACATAATATAACTTATAAACGTACATTTTCCCATTGGTATACATATATATATACATACAAATTAGGACAACCTAAAAGAAAAAGTCATTATTGGATATAATACGGAAAATTGCCGTACGTGTTACGTAAACGTTTTGACATTTAATATAACCACAACAAACACACATGCTTTCAATATGTTGTTTATTTTCTCTATTTCTGTATAAAGTGCTGGATTTAAATTTATGAGTGTAAGTTCTTTTAAATACACCATTTTGATTATGGTTATAACTTTATGAAGCCATTCTCTTTTTCTAATTTATTTTACACCTCCCCCTCTTTTTTTATGTTGCACAGTGCATGTTTCTAGATGCAATATATACATTTTGTAAATACAGTTGTATGTGTAACTATTGCAGATTGACAATATAATTTGCTGCTTTCTTTGATATTGCTTCAACTTTTAAACATTTTCCCTTATTAATATATTGACACGTTTCATATTGTTTTCTAAATTCTTTTTTGAAAATCATGAAGGAATTGATGATTTTTGTTTTACCATTAGATAGATAATAGTAAGAAGAAAATTGATTTCATTATAACTTTCATCTGTTTTCTTGTAACCAAATACTAAATGGGGTAAACTTAGAACATGCTCATCTAAGTTTAAATGTAGAAACAATTCTTTTATTTTCACCCAAAATTGTTCAAGGTATTTACATTGAATAAAAAAGTTATTATAATCTTCGACTACATCACACACATTACATTTTTCATTATTACTTATTCTCCATATATGTAATAATTGTTTACATGGTAGGATGTAATGCAGGAGTTTCCATTTAATCATCTTTAGTTTATTATCTTTCAAATATTTATGAATGAATTTGAACATTGCCTTAATATTTTGTTGTGACAGTTTTCCATTTCCTATTCTGTTTTCCCACTTAAGGGGCCCTATAATATCTTCTTTTTGATCATTTCCTATTAAAAAATTGTTGATTTCTTTGGATGACATGTCCTCCAGCAGTTCAAGCTTTAGTTTTAGTTTAAGATCAGTTTTCACTTTTGTTTTAGTTGACCGTTCTGTTTTTAGGGATTCTAGCCATTTTTTTTGAATAGCTTTCATTAGTTTTGAATATTCTGAAAACCAGTTATTATGAGAACAAAGTTTGGATAAAATAACATTTTGTGAAATATCACCGTTTTCATCAAGAAGATCATTAATGAATATTAAATTATTTTTTATCCAATTTTTATATATTAAGCATTTTCCTTGAAATGTGATAAATTGATTTCCCCAAATAACTTGCTGTCTGATATCTTTAAAGTTCATTTTATCCTGTATATTGTTTTGGGAGTTATGTTTAGTTTTTAACCAGGTTTTTATAATTTCAAGATAAAATTATGGCATGGTTTCTGTTAGATTTTCTATGGATTTACATTTAATGAAGTTAAAATTGAATAATAATAAGTTTTCGCCAAACATATTGAAGTAGTAGCGTGGGATTATAGTCCAATTAGGCTCTTGTGCATTGGAACTGAGACAAATACTAATTCTTTTTACCCAGTTTACTTGTATTGCTTGGACAAATTTGTCGATATCTATCATTTTTAGTCCCCCTTGATCATATTCTTTACACAGTACAGTTCTTTTAACTTTTTCTCATATATTAATGTTTTAAATTGATTGATATCCTGTTTTTCTATTGTCATCACAGATACTAAGTATGTAATATTTGGTAAAATTAGAGTTTTTGCAACAGAAATCCGTCCAATCATAGTCAGTTGTCTTTTTTTCCAATTTTTAACTATAGATTCTGATTTTTTATATATATGTTCGAAGTTGAGATGGTTGCATCTTTTTTTATCATGCCCAAAGTATACTCTTAAGCATTTAACAATGTCATTTGACAAGTTTATATTTTCATCTTTGTCTTTACAATGTTTGAGTTTTCCCAACCATATACCTTCGGTTTTATTCCGATTTAGTTTAAGTCCAGATAGTTCCCCAAAGATTTCTATAATGTTTAATGCTTTTGTTATTTCTTGCTTTGATTTATACAAGTTTTGCTTTATATTCATACAGAATGATTATTGAAAATTTATACCAATCAGAGCAGGGGCGCTTCACCCTAATTTCAGGATATGAATAATGTAACAAGTATTATTTCTTTCGTATTGTTAATTAATAAAGCAATCTTAGAATTGTGAAATCTGTGATCGGTTGATATGTTTAATGGATCATGTGCTTATGGCATCCGCTATGCTTTTTCCCTATGTATTTATATTTAAAGCATTTTTTAAAAATGTGATCACATTTTTTTGTTTTTTCATTGTAGTGATACAAGAGGAGAACAAAGATATCCGAGTGTCGTTTTGTACAAAGGACACGCCTACTGAAAATGAGAGTGATTGGCCTGTTGGAAATTATTGTATTCTGAGATATGGGGAGTTATGTCCTGACGGTAAATACTGCGAATTAATTAAAGCTGTTATATTGTTCATTAATATGCTAATTTAGATAAATCACAAATAAAATGTCATTGAGGACACCATCTGTCAATGAAATTGTGAAAGAAACCACAAGCTCTGGGATATCGGAGCAACTGATAGATATATAATCCCTTTATATAATTTTAAGCACGTGTAAACACATTTTATATTTAGGGTTTGAGAGTGGATTCATACGTTGGGATGACGAAGACAATGAAAATGTTAACAGTTTTGACGGTACCCTACCTTCTGGAATTTATGACGCTGACACTGTAATTTATTACTGCTGTAGGTAAGTTGAATACTAAAACTATTTGACAACGAATCACCCGTCATGCGTTTGTAACGTAGTATGCCGAATAAGATAACACAGGTGTGTGCAGAAAACAAATCAACAAAACATGACATATAGAAATGCTTCAATCTTCAATCTTTGTCGTAATGTAATGTATACAGAAGTTGAAATTTTAAGATAGTAGTCGTCTTCCAATAATGTTGTGAGGAAAAGTATACTGATACAACGTGCATTTACTGTCCTTTTGTGAAATGCTTGGCTAATAATAACTGATACCTCTTCGCAAGCAAATGTGTTCTCCCGGTGTTTTGGTAGGATACTAGTTGCTCATCGTTTTACAGATTTTTTTGTGTTTTCATATTGTGTGTTTTTACGTTTGTAGCTCTGTGTTGTGATGTCCGTTAATATTTCCACATAAAAATGACGTTCCGTTCGTCTTTACCTCCAGTTATTGGTAGGATGGCTCATGTCTTATTTACATCATTTGTGCTTGCTTGCTCCTAGTGGTGTGTTTTTGTTTTCATTTTTCATCGTCCTGTGTTTTGTATATCCAAATGCTACCTGTTTATCTTGATTATCCATTTTTTCTATTGCTCATTCGATGTTATCTTACGTTTATGGAAGAATCTTGCAAATAATTAATTGTCGAATTTATCTCTAAAGCTGATTAAAAGAGACGTCAATGTTTGCTAAAATAATGGTACTGTTGTATATTATCTGTCTTTTGTCGCCATTCATAAATCGCTATGGCGCGGGTGGCTCAATGAGTTAGGTAGTTGGATTACATAACAACCCATACAAGCCTATCACCAATACTGCATTGGTTCGCGCCCGGCTTTGTAAAATTACAAAAAAAGGTGCACTCGACTCGCAGCCACACGTTGTAAAGTTTACCAGTTGCTTTCCCATGGTCGGTGGTTCTCTCCGGGTACCCCATCTTCTTCCACCACTAAAAATGGTTGCCATGATATAGCTGAAACATTGCTGAAAGTGGCGTTAAACTCCAAAGATCAAAATGAATCATCAAATCATAAATCGGTTCACAATGATAAGCTGTCGTTCGGTAAAAAGGTGTGAGTATTTCTGGAAAAAAACAATGATAGAAAACATGCTTTGCCCCGTGATACCAGCCAATGACAGATGAAAATCATTTGTTATTATCCTTAGAATATGTTTTTAGCTTTACTTAACTTAAAATGATTTATTAGTCAATATCAATACAATTGGATTGTTAACAAGTTTTTTCAACTTACTAGTACCTCTCCACACAAATACACCACTAACATAAATAAACAAATCAATTGACAGCAAATGGACAGGTTTTTATCAATTATAATTAATAAGCTAAGCAAACTTATGTCAAACTAAGAGTACAGATCAAATATTGTAAAAGAAGTAAATAGAGGGGATAAGAGGGAAGGGGGGATGAAAACTAATACATATGTTTGTAAGAGGTAAGATAGTGGATCAACAACAGTTTCAAAGTTCAAGCAAAGTTTTTCATTTCATTATTTTCTTATCATTGCGAATCATATAAATATCCAAAGAGAAATGGATAGTTAAACTAATTGAAAAAAAAACAATACATGCATATATATATAGTATAACTAATCGTAGATTTTGAATAGCAAAATAAGACCACGAGTGACCGAAGTACGCATACTGATTAAGCGAGTGGGCGGATTTAATCATTAATGCGTATTCGGTCAAGAGTGGTCTTATTTTGATATTCAAAATATATGATTTAGCTATGCTGTTTATTATATAGACTGTCAACATTTCTGATATATTAATTTTGTTATTTGTATATTTCTTTCCACGCGTGTGAATCTACGAGCAATGAAACTAATGGGTTCAGCTGGAAAGGTCTGCCATCTTGAAAATGAGAAATCATACATGTCATATTTACAACAATACACAAAAATAATTAAAATGCTTACCTTGAAAACTTATTTTAGTTATAGTTGATCAAAATTGAAGCGTACACGAAGCAAAATGACGTATAATCTTTACGTTTCAAACTGGAAGTCTTCATATGACGTCAATGACGTCATGTTGGTTATGTGCCAAAGTCATCAATGACATTTCGCGGATTTTTTTAAGTTGACAATCGTATGTGTATTCGACGTAACACAACAAAGGATGCAACCACCACACTTATAGTTGTGTAAAAGTAGTTCCGGTGAGATAAATTTATATTTCACATGTGAGATACCTGAATTTATTTCACGGATAAATATAGATTCTCCTTCAGTTGACCGTGGGTTACGATATTTCTCCACTCAAGAGAATTACATTAAAAATTTAAACCACAAGCCGTCAGGCGAGTGGTTAAAATTTTAAATTTAACTCTCGAGACTGGAGAAATATTGTAACCCACATGGGCAACTGGAGGAGAATTTGTTTCTCCCATTATTTAACATGAACTTTATTTCAAAAGCAGTCAAACTAGTCAAATGCGGGGAAAGGCACGAGATATTTTAATCCTCTAGAGGATTACAGATTTTTCCACCACTGGTTCAGCGGGATTAATACGCCGTAATGATGGGAGAAATCCCCATAATTCACACCTCTCTATATAATAAATATCAATATACAACACGGTGCAAACTGTCGGTTGCCAAATGTATTTGCTCTGATGTTTACTATCGCATGGCTAATCTGAAAAATGTCATCAAACTCAAATAAGGACGACCTACAATGAATATTCCAATTTCTGACTTTGAACATTGTTACATCAAAGTAGTACATTATATTGCCATGCTTTTAAGCTTAATGTGTTGCTCTATATATTGTCCCATGTATAATGATTTACCATGGAATCATCGTCTATAGTTGACCTATCTGTTGTACATCGTCAATTTATTTCACACCAACCTAATATCATTAAATTTGTATTTCAGAGACGACGAAAGTGCAGCAGCACAAATATATCTACCAGCCAGTCATCCATTTTATCTGTTACGATACACCAGTACCTGTCAAAGTGTATATTCTATGTTTGTGTCAGAGGAGACTATCGAGTGGGATTGCCAAGATGACAGCATAAGTTATGCTGGTTTTGTCCAGCCCTTCGAGGATGGAAGTGAAAACAATATTAAGCTTCATTTCTGTTATTATTATATTTAGACCAGAAACATTACTTTTCTATATATAGTCTGTATGTGTAAATCATTGCACTCATGGCCAATAACATGACTGGTGTCTCATTCATTTACAATCTCGTGACTGTTGTCCCACACGTGTAAAATATCACAACTATGTTGTTCCACTCATGTATGATATCATGACTGATGTCCAACTCATGTCCAATCTAATGACTCTGATGTCCCGTTTATGTACAATTTCATGATTCTGTTCCCACTCATGCATAATCCCAGAGCTATGGTGTCCAACTCATGTGCAATCTCGTAGCTATCTAGTCCAACTCATGTACAATCCCATAGATATGTTGTTCCTCTCATGTACAATCTCATGATTATGTTGTCCCACTCATTTACAATCTCATTACGTCGTTGTCCCACTCATGTGCAATCTCATGACTGTTGTCACACACATGTACAATCTCGTGACCTTTGTCCCATTCATATATAATATCACGACAATGATAACCTAGTCTTATTCCTGTATTAAGTTTCGTCTTCAGTGTGGGTTATAATATTCACATACTATTTAAAACTCAGTGGGTCGATGAACACTCGCACAACATCTAATTTTAAAGACCCAAATGTTGCTAAACGCATGTCTCACATCGATGACAAATAAGTTGTTGTGCCTGCCAACAAGACCCCTAACAATATCATTTTTGTATGTAAGCCACATTACTTAAACTGCTTCATAAAGAAATTATGTATTGACAATTCTCTTGGCAACCCTACATATACGACGACAATTACTAAAGTGGAAATCCTGGACAATGATAAGTCTGTTTGTGCTCCTGTGAATTTGAACCAATTGTTCAGGTTTTCAGTCTTTTCTAGTTTTTGTCCGCACTTTTAAATTGTTATTGTTAACTTTAAAGCCGGAAATCCTGCATATAAGGTAAATGGGGGATACTCTTGGTTTCATCGATGCTATTATAATCTCTTATGTTGTTGGGTATGGATATTCGAGTGAAAGCATGATTATTGTTCTCCTCGGCAACCAATAGTTGACGTATCGGGGAATAACAAACTTGATATTACACTCACACCAGTCAATAAGAGTATTATACAAAAAAAGACAATAACTAATATTTAATACATCATAAAATGCTGATTGTATGTAAGAGCCAGAAGCTTCCAAGGAGTAGGTGAAAACGAAGAGTGAAAAAACGAAAAAAGAAAAAAAAGGACTATACAGTATGTTCCTTTTACAGTAAGAGGATATTATTTTTTATTCTCGTGTAAAAATGGGAGTTGTTTATGTTGTCATTGAAAATAAACATTTAGAAAATAGGTATAAAGTAATCAACAATTCAAAATATATTGCTTTAATGATTTTGAGAATAAAAATTGATATTTTGAAAAGGCTTTATTAAACGAAAAGATATATGTATCTTGTGATTGCTTAAGCTTAAATATTCTGTTTGTCAACGTGTCAATTGCAATTTTACCAATATATTTCATATTAAAACACACATTTTCAAAAGATTATCCTAAAAATCAATGCTATGTTCGATATAAAAAAAATACTACTACGAAAAAAAGTTTAGATATCCCACAGGGGTAATCAGAACCCGTAAATCGAAAAGGACAGAAAATACTATTGCCAAAAACAAAAATGACAAAATGACAAACAAAGATATACAAAACACTACACAAAAAATAAAGATCGAGCAACATGAACCCTACTAAAATCCTATGTTATAACCAATACTTAAAACAGTTTAAAATGGAAGTCTTTTGTTTATCCCTTTGGTATCTTCAAAACTTTATTTCTGTATAGTGGAGGATAAAATTAAAGGATTGAGCAATTCCTTCTCCTTTCTTTGGTAAGCAATATAGGCATACATAATCGCTAACTTTCCTAACTTCAAAAAATGTTTTCCTTTAAAACAAGAAAACTGCATCAGAGCTGCGAGAGGCACTCGTCGCAACTTCGGCTGATTCCGTACCTTCATCAAACCTCGTCCGTATTACGATAGCTCCCATTGGAACTACTTTCGGAAATCTTCAATGAAGGAGGTATTAAAGTAATTTCACTTTAGACTATTCTTCCAATAATAATATATTTTCATTTGTCGCAATGTACCTTCATCAAAGACCAATATTTTTCAAAGCAAACTCTATACACTCATCTATTGTCACCATTTTAGAACTTATTCGCGGTGCGCAATGTTCTATTGAAGTGATACGGTCTTCCGGCGAAGAAATGTGAGGCGTAGACGCATATCAAATATCGTATTACAGCCGAGGGATTAAGGAAGAGAAGCGGACTCTCCCGGGGTTTGCCGATTGCTGCGAGAGGAGTCGATTAAAAAATAGCACAGTCACAAAACAAATTAAAACACTAATTAAATCAAAGTATCCAATATCTCATTTTATTTAACTAAAGATTTGTCCTTGTATTTCAAGATTAGATGGGATACTTGCATCAAGCGGAAAAAAAATTGACGGAAAGACCCGAAAAAGTGCGATTGCCAAAACATAGTTATTACATTTTATTATTGATAGCATATTTAGTGCATTCGGCACGAATGCCAATCAGTATGACATGACGAATATTTGGTACGAATTTGCTTGGTAAATTCCTGTTACAATTAACTTCCGGCAATGTGTTGCCATGGGATCCATTCCGACAATACTGTTGCCCAAAGGCTTTTGCAATTTTGTTCGTAATGTTCGTGCCTTCGGCACGACTAGTAAATTAATTTTATTATATAAGATATGCCTTCGGAACGAAAACTTAATGTTTCTTTGTCTATGAAAATAGATGGCGAACCAACTTCCGTCAAGGTGTTGCCATGGGACCCATTTGCAACATTTAATGTGGTCGTGCTGATTCATTCTTTTGTTCATATCAGGTGTGCCTTCGGCACGACGATTTTATTTCTATATTCGTAATGTTCGTGCCGTCACGAAGTTTATGATTTATTTCATTTACGAAACCTTCAATGACAACTCTGCCTTCTTCAAGTTCGAAAGTAAAACCATGTTTTCTATTTGAATACTATAGTCGTGCCTTCGGCACCAAACGTAAGTTTTAATTATCAATACAATTTTAAAGTCATTATTTTATTTTATTTGTTTCGTGCGCGACAAAGATGTTCAATTACGAAAACAGGCAAATGGCTTAAGCTTATCACACTTCCACTTCCGATTTCAAAGTGTTTACAAGTATCAACCATGTTCGCTTCGCTCACAGCAGGGTTGATAAAAACGTCGAGATTAACCCAGCTGTATAGATCCCATCGTACCCTCATACTGAAGTGATGTTGTAATGCATTATTTTTCTATATGCGAGCAACACATAACTGGGTAATTGTTAAAATCACGAAATACTATTGACAGTCAATCCGCTTGAAAAAAAAACAAAAACAAAAACAAAAAGCAAAACTCAAAGATGTTTTCGTTTACACATATGTACCCGTCTTAACACATTTACCGTGCTGCCCTCTCATCATTTTTAATTTAAAGTAGTATTATAAATTGTCCACACCTTAATAATAATAATATTAATATCACAACCACGTTTGTAATTTCTATAAAAACAAAATATCATACAGATAACGCATAGCTGAGGTAACACATACACGTTACGGAAAAACAAGTTGCTTTTTGCTGCATTTTTGAAATAAATATGTTTATGTGACATCAAATAATCAATAATATATTCACAGTTCCTAATTAATGTGTATATTATTAAAACTAAGATTCGTCTCCTTCAGTCAGAGCTAGTCTTAGCTAATTTTAGCTATCTTGCTAATATTAGGCCTTTTGGTTTTTTGGTTGCTCCGAAAGACTTTCAAAACATTTTGCCTTCAATCTTATGACTTTGTGTGTACATGAGGAAGGACGATACACACTATAATTAGATATAATCTACGATTTTATTTCTATGATTTTGCTTATTCTTATGTACAATATATACGCAATGATGTGCATATTCATGAATACAGATCAGAACAAATATATAACTTCAGTTGAATGTTGATCATGAAGGCAGAAACAATTGATATTTTCCATGTAGGTAGGAACAGTAATTTCATAATGGGCGGAGTCTAAAGTAATATTCCTATATATAGTACATGTATCCAATTATTTTACAAATATATTTGCACATCATATTTGTATATTATAAAAACAAACTGAAGGATAAAGCGGATTATCTTAATTCGAATTGCATCAAATATATACAATACAGACATATTGATTTCTAACTTTGCTTTTATTTTTCTCTATACACATAGTTATATAAATACAATGTCTGTAACATGATGGATGCAATATAAAACGCACGAATCACTTGGCAAATTTGCCATGTCCCAAAATTCTTACGGGAAAAAAATAGAGCCGTAAATTGCTAATTGAAAAAAACGGAAATGCTGTTTATTTTCGTCAATTGATTTTGATATTTAGATTTGATAGTGCGACAACATAGTGCAAAATAGTCATGTCAAATATGCAGTACATATCTGAGTGATAGGCTTAAAATGAAAATGGAACTTATTACTAAATATTCTATTATATTGTGTGCCTTGTCTTGTCTGAATTTATTAAGTGCAACAGATGTAGTTAAACGAGAGCAAAGATTACCAATTCAGAAACAAAAACGTCTATACAATCCTTATAGCTCTGTGCAACTAAGTTCTTTCAACTTAATTATCTGTGGATTGATTTGCCTAGACAATGACCGGTGCATAGCGTCTAGCCTTACCAAATCAAATTTAATTTGTGAATTATATGATGACCAATCTGGGAGTGAATTTATTGACAATGATGCAACACTTATCTATATGTCAGGTATGTAATATAACTAACCAACGTAGATATATAACTTCTTGAGCACAATGGGTCTCTAGAACAACCTTCATCAGGTACTCTCAAAGATAAAAGATTGGACAGTCAAATAATTTTAAGATATTTGAGAGCAAGAAAATCAAATGTCCTACACAGGATAGCCAAAATCTGCTAAGTTTAAGTTGAATGTATATTTAATACTTGTTCTAATATGACGTCCTTCATTGACTATGTTAATAATGCCATGATAAAACTCCCGATATAGTATGCTGCTCAGACCCAACAACCTTATGGGTTCTAGTAATTTGCTAAACATCATTTAAGTTGAAAACGTAAGCTATAGCAATTTTAGAAGTTTTAATTTGCAAAAAAAAACAATATATACTAAAGAGGTTTTCAAAAGCCGTAACTCGAACAAGGACGGACAATTGAATGGCAAAAATGACAAAAGAACTGCAAAACATTACACAGAAAACTAAAGATTGAGCAAGATGAACACAACAAACACACGGGATGAATCCACGTGCTCTTGAGGAATAAGCAGTTCCTACATATGAAAATAAATATGTTTGGTTGGTTGCAAGGTATATCTTAGAGTCACATAATATATTGTCTTACTAACCGCTGTGAGATGTAACATGCCTTTTACTCAATTGACAGGAGAACTGTTATTTTTAGCAAAACTTTTAAATATACTTGTGGCAACAAGTTATTAAATCAGAAATTATTAGAAGGAATGATATTATTATGTACGATGGTTGACTAAAGCCATGCGAAAGAGAAACAAAATGTTCCCTCAGTATATAATGAAACATTTCTTGCATGGCCTTAATCAGCCACAGTAGAAATACCTATCCAGACTGAATTCATCAAAGATTAATTTGTGCCAAGAAATGTTAAACTCTTGGAGGCATTTTTGTTTGTAGAATACATAACCCTAATTATGTTCCCGTGTTCATGAAAATAAAGGTACAACTGTGCATTTAGTCAATCGAGATATCATAATTGTTAATCCAACGAATGTCTGTAATTGTGTAAGACATGTTGAAGATTACAAAGGCGCACTCAGAAGTCGCAAGTCGATGAAGGGCAGACAATGCAATAGACAAAAGAAGAAGGACAACCAATGATCTACACTAAGTGAAAAACAAGCGATTGAGCAACACAACATGCACAAAAATCTGGGTATGAACACATGTGTTCCGGAAGGGTAGGCAGTTCCTGTCCGACTAGTGGTAGACGTCGTGTTTAAACAACACGAACATTCTGTGATATGGAAATCATGTACTATGCTCTTTTGTTTTTATTATGTCCAACATTACATACAAAAACCAATTTGATTCTAATCTGGACAATATTAAATAACATCCACTTGTTTTGGTCCATCAAAGTCCGGTTTTGACACATCAAATTATCATGTTCTTTCAGCACAGTCAGTGGAATTCTTCATTATAATGGTTTTGCATTGGGGGTGCAGGATGTGTTCTAATAAATAAACTAAACAAATCGTGATATGTTATCTACTAAATATTTTCTAACCACACTTTATTAACTTACTTTGATGTGAATACTGTAATCTGAATGCCTGATCCGCATCGAGCAACATTGGTTATAATTGATAACATTGGTTGGTATTGTGACGTCGCCATTACATTCATTCGCCAACCACACATTCAAATAGTATTATGAATA
Organism: Gigantidas platifrons; assembly: GCA_002080005.1. Taxonomy (NCBI): domain Eukaryota; kingdom Metazoa; phylum Mollusca; class Bivalvia; order Mytilida; family Modiolidae; genus Gigantidas; species Gigantidas platifrons. The sequence goes on from MJUT01062886.1 coordinate 747,272, forward strand.
ATCGTAATTAAAATCGAGGAATCATTAAATTTTGTTGTTAAAATTAAACTATAAGGGCTATTTTGAATTTTGAACAGGTTATACGTGCATAACCTGGTTTGGAATATTTTATGCTCCAAACCAGGTTATGCCCCAAACCAGGTTATTGCGTATAATATGTTCAAAAATTTAACACTATGCCTTAAATGTATATCATCAACGATTGCTGGATTTTCTATATATTTAAAAAAAATATATATATCTACCACATCGTTATATCTATACTAACATTATTATCTTTCACATGAAGATCGATTGGAGTATAATTTCTCACTAAAACGATAAGCCAGTTCCTATTTTTAGCGGTGGAAGATATTCTTGTCTTGTACCCTAAACCCCCTCCATACAAGACAAGAAAAAAATCAAGCACTTTTTCTCGGAAATAATATATTCATATCTCTTCATCACGGTTCAAACTTTATTCTCGTCAATAAAACCACGATTCTAATACATAAGTATTTTTAAATTAATTTATTAATACTATTCTGTTAGCTAACGATTTAACTATCGCGCACCTGTCATGGTGTTTGACTATTTTTTCGCCTCTCTTCCAGTCAATGTTTGTTTACTTTGAGTAAATAATAGAGTGCTCTCCCTTGTTAGTAATTAACGGAAAGAAATAAATTACCTCCTTTTGACCAAATTCAAATATTTTTTAAAAGGTATTTATTGCTGTTGTAGTAACATTTATAATATATTTATTAAATACATTGTATTTTATTATGAAATACATTTAAAGTACTGCCAAGACACGGATGCATATGGATAAATCGAATATTTACTTCAGCAATGGAAAAAAAAATAGCGGGAAAACGCTCGATGGAATGTAAACAAAACAATTAGGTGTTTAGTGAGAAATAAAATCAAACACCTGAAAAATTACAAGATAGGGAAATCTCCGATACCCCTGGGTAAGATTTCAATCGTTCTCTAACTCGAAAAACCTCGTAAGAGAACGATTCAGTGAAATCTTACCCTATCTTGTACTCCCCCGTGTTAGATAATATATATATAGAATCTAACATATATATATATGACTACGCAAACATGAATATTCATGAGCCATTATAATGTTTAAAACGATAAAACCGGATTTAACAATGTGTGTGAACGCAGGTATAATGACAATTTGGATGAATAGATATAAATCGTAATATATATATATATAATATTTAGTATTAACCTAGTATCATTAGTAACTTTGAGATCCAGTGGGAGAGATATATTGTATGGTTGTCACTTGCTTAGACGTTTGTATAATATACTTTATTTCACGTGACTGTATAATGAATTCATTCATTATCCTATACAATATGTTAAAAAATTGCTGAGTTAGATTGCTGTCAAATTATAATATTAAGTATATATATACCATCTACACACGCTTATACACATGTCTTACGTCTATCCCTAGATTAAAACCTTACGAGACAAGGTAACACTACGACTATTGAAGCTCTTATTTTTTTAGGGAGTGGATGTAGTCGAGTGGTCTAGGGCGCTGGACGTAAGGCTAAGCGAATGGTGCTGCAGTGTATCAATGGTGTGAGTTCAAATCCCGTCGAGGGAAGAACAAAAATTTGACAGCTTCAAAATCTAATTCTAACACTGTTTGGTTTAATTTTCAGACGTATATATATATATATATATTCAATACCGATCACCACATACTTACGGCATCAGCTGTTTTTGATCCCCTTGGCGGAAAGAACAACACCTAATGACATATTTCTGAATGCAAATACCCAACAATTAAATCAAGGTCAATGATTTATATAAGACTACCTTGATTCCTAATTTACATATATTTTACAAGTTTTATGCATCATGTCTGTAAAGTGCTGGATTATTAGTTCCCAATTAAAGTAATATATATACTTTAAGTTGAAAACATTTTCTTTGATGCAATATTGACATTATCTTTTTTTTTGTCATGTTGATACAGTAATGTACTGTTATTTCTGTACATACGGAGTTGTAAATATTCAGCAGAACGAAAATGCTTTGTGTGTTAAAATGTAAATTACTAATACAAAGGTTTCAACGTTGTTATCAAAGCATCATTTAAACAATGAAGAAATAAGTTCCAAATATATCTGGATAATGTTACAAAGTTGCTTTGATAGCATATAGTCAATGGTGGGTATGTATTTTATAAAGACTTAACATCATTTAACATATAGATATATATTCTTAACCATATTTTTGTATAGTTGGGATGGGCGACATTGAAATCTTCATAAATATAAATAGCATAATGTTGATAAACAATAAAATTGCTATGGATACCTAAAGTACAACAAACCAAACAATTCACATATTTTCAGTTTGTAAAGACAGTGGATAAAATGGACGTGTCGTCGGGACTTTTCTTGACATTTTGAAATGGTTGCCATTTTGCATTCGAAATAAGAATATCCGATTTATATCTATTCATCCAAATTGTCATCATACCTGCGTTCACGCACATTGTTAAATCCGGTTTTATCGTTTTAGACATTATAATTACTCATGAATATTCATGTTTGCGTAGGCATGTAAACTAAACATGTCGAATGTGGTTATTTGACGGTTTTTGCAAGAAATGTTAAAACTTAAAAATAGAAGGGTAAGTCACACCGACTGTATTGTGGGAGACAACGGACTTTGCTAACTTTTAAGAGCAAAATATACACGTTTTTTTTCTGCGGCAGACATGCGTGATAGATTTAATTCGGAGGTAAATCTTGTTTTGCGTTCAGACAACTGGTTTTGTTCAAATCGGATTCCGAACCACCACCCCGAGATGGTTTGAATTCGGAAGCACAGATACGCATTTATTTCAGAATAAGTGTGAACGCAATCCGGTGTTGATATTAAATCGGATTTCAAATCAGAAATCATTGAGTACTGTGAACAGGGTATTAGTTTCTATGATATATACGTGCAGTATCATATTTCAAATTCAATTATATTACACAATATTGAATCACGAAAAAAAAGTTCAAAATATCATAAAATCAAATGATGGTACTGCAAAACATTTTAATGTGCCAAAAAATGTAATATTTATATAATGTAAATGCATTGTAAATGTTCAATGTTAGCATTTTCTACAACATTTGTAATTTGCATATAATAATGGTTATGATAATGGTTCTATTACGTAAACAGTTTTGGCAATACATTTAGGAGATAACTGTATTGTAATTGAAAATTTCAAAGCATCAATTGGAGATTTGATGGTCGCAAATTGAGTTTACTAGCGACGCGTTAGCGGAGACAGTAAACGGATATTTGCGATCAGTAAATCGAAAATTGGCCGTGAAATATTCAAATACAATACAATTATCTCCATTCTAATGTAAGCATGTATATAGATGTGCATTGCCACATTATTGACAAGATGACGTAAGCGGTAATCAGCTGACAGATGAGTGAATAGTGGAAACATTCCTTCGTCCGCGAAAAAGGTAGTTCCATGTAAGACCAGATGAATTTGGGACGAAAATAATATGGAATGATAAAAAGACACACAATTAAATTCGAGAATTACATAATACACATAAATTTTATACGCACTAAACAGTACAGCTGTAACAATGTAAATATTAAAAGTGAAAGTAAACACATACATTTCAAAATGGCGAAAGGCAGTCTTTGCTGTTGGCGGTAAAAGTGTGATACGCTTTAATTACTTGGTAGCTGAACAGTCAGACTCATTCATTATGCTGTAGTCGTATGCATTTACAGTAGAGTTGTTGATCTCAATCGTAGTCATCTGCCATTTGTTTGTAAATACATCCGCGCAAGGATATGTTATTCGGCTAAAATTATCAAAAGATCTCATGCTATTTCAACCATGGAATTGATACCGTGTAAATTAGAGCATTGTCCAATCACAAACCAGGATTATTAAACAACTACATTATAATTTCAGTTAGTTTTCATGATTGTCTTTTATCACTTGTCATGGGGGTTTTAATGGCAAAAGATTTAAAATGCAAAAGTGGTAAATATGGCAATCAGAAGCCGTAATTCAATAAGGACATACAATTCAATTGCCAAATGAAAATGAACATAAAGACAAACAATGATCTACAAAGCACAAACAAACTACACAGTAAAAATTAAACATTGACAAACACTGACCGAGGGTGAACTCAGCTGCTTTGCAGGTGTAGAGAGTTTCTGTTATAAATGTGGCTAATAAAATAGGGAAACATTTATGACAAGTATATTCACTTTATTAAAGCAATAAGAATCAATTATTAGAGAAGTTTTACTTTTTTTGTACTAACAATTGCATCCCATATTACAATAAAAACGTATATCTCAAATTTAGTCCGCACGACACGTTTCTGAAACAATCTTAAAACATGTTTCTGACAGTGCAAAGTTCATATACGTAGTGTAGGTAATATATCCAGTTAAGGTGGAGTAAGTATGTGGAGTGTTGTCTGCTTGCAATTTCCCGGTTGAGAAAAGTTTTAAAATGCCAATTGAGTATTCAAAAGCCGTAATGCGAAGGACAGACAATACCACGTCTGTGCTTGAGAATACTAGACTGCCCCCATCACCCTGTTTCGGTCATATCTCTGATTTCTGTCCAGTTGCAATAAAGATTATCAGGATTTGTTCTAGATTGTTGATTTATTAGTAATTCAATAAGTGTAAACAGGTTGTGGCTGATTGACATACCTTTTCAGCTTACCGGATCATGTGTCAGAGTGGACGGTATTACATGGTCCGTGGTCCCTCGTTGACAACATGGTTCCATTTATTTCTGTTGTATGCTAAATTACATACTTCTGTGACATAATCAGTGAATAGCGTGATATTGATGGCTACGTACCAAGTCAACATAGTATGCTAGGTCTTGTTGTACTAGTATAACACTTGTTTCTCTTCGGATAAGTTACAATATGTTAGAGTTGATACTAGACATAATGTATGTATCGACAATTCCTAGATTCATTGACGACAGATTATCCTTAAAATCGACACCCGACTGCAGAATTGTACGATGCTACCTCGAGGTTGATAAATATAATATGCAAAAACTTTTGGAGATTTAAGAAAATTCTGAAAATTTCAAAGAAATAATTAGAAATTAGAAGCCGTAAATCGAAAGACAGAAAACACAACGAACAAAGAAAAAAAGAAAAAAAATGTCTATTCAATGCATAACACAGAAAGTTAAAGATTGAGGTGCACGAACTCCATACACAATCGGGGATGAACTCAGGTACTCCGGGTGTGTAACTTCAAAAATATAGAAAAAAGACAATTCAGGTACATTCAACAAATTAATTTAGTTGTTGTTTCCATGGAAACTGAACTGCTTTGTGGAAACGTGAGTATATTTGTTTCAAATGTTCTAGGTGTAGCCTAAGTTATGTAACCACAATTGGTAATTAGTTTTAATTGGTCTGCGGT